>JAODPA010157110.1:0-40628 GCA_025585075.1 Nepenthes mirabilis
TATCCTTCACCAATGTTGTTTCATATACATTAAATTAGATAATTGTAAGTTTAATTAACAAAAATTAAACAAAGGTTGGATTATTTAATTTAAAAAAATAAATTCCCTTACCATTATTTGAAATTATATATGCCCAACTAGTTTTGTTATCAATTCAATGAATATCAATAACTTGAAAAAATGAGAAAACTCGATACATAAAACTTCTCGCGTTCTGAACTCCAAATAAAAACAGATATAATTTCTTCATAGAAAAAAGGTTAACAATGAGCAAGGAACAAGACGATGAGATAACGCAACAATATAAATTAATGGACATATCTGAAATTATAAAAAGGAATTGATTCAAAGAACTGAACTTCACGGTAAGAAATCAGAAACTCAATAAGACGGATGACAGTATGCAGAATTTCATAGATAAACAAGGAAGAGAAAGATATCATCAGTAACATCTTTTATTAGATGAGCAGCATTTACAAGATCGAAACTTAGGCATTTCAATCGGCCAAGATAAACCTCGGACGTTGAAAAGGTAACACATTCAACTATAGCACGACGTTACAAAATTCAACTTTTGCCGTGATAAAATATCGCTATTGAGTCCGCAATTAGTAACTAAGCTGAGCCATGTGGTCGGTATAAACAGTTGCATGAGCCGTTCAGCTGAAACCCGCATCACTTACCTTTACAGCTTCCTCGGATGCCTCTTCTACTTACATGTTCTCATGCTCGAAACATGATAATCTCGAGTCTGATAAAACGGCAAACATTTGCGTGTCCACAAACAGCTGCAAAAAAAGAAAAAAACAGACCAAGTATAATCTGTGAGACTGCAACCTTTCGGTTTTTGACTAAGCAACTTCACATTAAATCCATGCATTTGTTCACAATAAAGTCTCATTTTGTCCTACAAAGTCAAGATCACACTTTCAAGCTGGGCTTGTTTCACATAGCCTTCAACAATACAGAGAGATGAAATGAACAGAAGTCAACTGCATAAACAGCTACCTCTTGAAGCTGATGTTGAAGGAAATCGGTAATGAAAATTTAAGTCATAACTGTAATTTTACAATACATTCCTGCCCTGCATTAAGATTTATCAGCAACTTTGGGTTCTGTAAGTTTATTTCATTTGCCGATATCTTTTAGAGGGAAAGAATGAGATGTAATGAGATTTCATGCAAAAATATAATCTTTAATGTTCATAACCACACATACGCCGCGCCATTCATTTAGCAAAAATCCCCTGCTGAGAAATTAGCAAAGTATAATATTTGGGCCTTTAAAAATATAATTTGGATGTCACTTTGACTTCTTGTATCTCAAATATTGCTGGTTCAGTAAATGAATTCTTGGAATGAAGTTGAACTTAAATCTGATTGCCCCTGTATGTCGATCATGCTTTCTATGTCAAATGGTATCAGAGCTCAGCTTCATCAATATACTTTACTGCTGCCAGCAAAAGTATTGTTTCACGATCAGCACAAGTTGGTCTCCTGGCGAAACCGCCAACCTCACCGCTATGACACTCCACCCTCCGCAAATGTGACTTCCTTGCCAAGCAATTCACCCCAACTCACCCAAATCCTGCATCTGCCAATTTGAGACATGGCCTAATTGAGAGTCCAATTCCCCCCTCAACGCGTCCCTCAAAAAACCTAATTTGTGAATATATCCACTAACCGAGCCCAATAATCTATGTGGATAAAATACCAGTTCAATGACAAAGTATCTCAGAACTTCCAGAAAAAAAAAATAATAATAAGGTGACAAACATCGTCAGCTACTATGAACAATTTTTGGCATCTTTCAATACCAAGTCAAACATGGGAGGAGATACACACTTTGCACAGCAGCCATAGATGTAAATATTGGCCAATATATATCTGAATCAGATCCTCCAAATATCAATATTTTCTAATATCGTAAAAACATCAGGATAGGTTATTATATCATGATACATCATGAATATCGGCTAATGCACCCTATATTTGGATGATAAGGTATCAGTTGTTTTTAATACCGATATTTTTAGATACCGTAATAATATTGTAATATGTTGTCATATTGGAGATAATCACAATAAAACGGCCAATATGACTTTGTCGGCTTACGATTTTTAGAAATATTTTTTCTTCTGACATATCTGATACTAATATGTAAAATTCGAAACTAAGATAGCTGCAATAGATGTTGATGCCAATATTTTCATCCACGACAGTAACTAGTCCCTCTCAATAATCTTGCATCAACATGTCTAGATGCCAAAATTATACACTTCTTCCCTGAAAGGACTTTTAGTCTACAGAAGTTGAGGAGTGCATGCAGGAGGAGTTATAACTAAAAGCAAGGTCAGCTATGAGCTACAATCAAAATGAAACAAAATAATATCTCCAAAAAAAGAAAAAAACAAAATTAGGCACAGATATTAATTCCAAAAGGAAGATGAAGTGAACTTAGCGTACCTTAATAAATGGCCGATCCCTACTCTGAAAGGAATCAATGTAACTTTCCTTCAAGAGTAATGAAACCTGCAAGCATAACCAGAAGAGGACAGGTGGAAGATTAATATCATCTGGAGGCCAAATCCCAGTTATTAGGATCCACCACAATTATTATTAACCAGACTCCGTTGTACTGAGTTTATCATTTATCCATGGAAGGCATCCGATAAGCATACCCAGCGCTTATGGACGTCATAATCCTTGTAATTATCAACCAAAACCCGAATATAACAAAAAATATAAGGTACTGAAACCAATCAGTTCAGGTTAGGTTTGACAATTTTTAATTTTGAAATTACCTAACCTAACCAGTATATATATATACAATTTCCATTTTTTAAAAAATAAAAATATTTTTTTTATTAATAATACAATTTTCAATAGAAGTGGTTGAAAAAACCAGTAACCCACTAAACCAGCCCAACCTGACCTGAACTGGCTTAAATATATTTTTTTGAATGATTTATTATTTTTAGGAAGTTATTTTTCAAAAAAACCTAGCTCAAACCATGAACACCCATAGATGGCACTCATGGATGGTATGTAAGAAGGAAGACCGAGAGGATGATTCGTACATTACTGTTTCACTTACTCTATCATTGTTCGATTGTACACTAGTGATCGTGTAAGACCTCAAGTCCGAACAAAGGGACTCCATGTAGCGCCTCATGACATCTAAAAATTGCATGGCAGCTTCAGCCTGTAAAGCAGCTCCACCATATAAAAACTGCTTGTGGTAGTATAAAGGAAAAAGAATCACATTGATATAAAACAAAATCAACAAGGGTATCATCTACTGTTAGAATAAAAGCCAGCTTGACAAATGTACATTTAGATCCTTCTTTATTTTAACATAGATTTTATATTTGTAATTGCCGAGGCATGTAAACAACTGCATTGATAAACTCTTACATTTAAAAAAATCTGAATTTGGTGCTTGCCCTTGACTACGATAACAAGGTACTTCAGCTATCAGTTGTCTCACTCAAGTACTAAGGACACATTCTAGAGCATATGCTGTCCCTGCATCAGAAAAATTAAGTTGTCTCACTCAAGTACTACGAATGGTCTTTGCATCATCTTCAAAGACCATTCGCTATAGAGGGCTCCTCACAGCTGCCTTTTTTATGAGGGAAAAATCTCATACCCATATCATCTAGTACAAGGGTTCAAAGCAAATTACAGGTGCATGATTTCACTTGCAAAGGCCATACACTGGAAAAGCCAGGCATGCAGAAGTAGGCGACCACAGACCCAACTGCACACCCCAATTTGCCCTTGCCAATTAAACTAAGACAGCTAACCCACGCATGGTTCCTAACTACTACCTGGGTTATTAAAAAAGCCATATTTGTTCAGTTGAATCAGTTTATTTTCTAAAATCTTAAAGAAACACAGAATCAATTTCTGAGTATTAGAATATAAGTTAGCATTAGAATATTTGTTAAAATATATTCTTAGAATATATTTTAAGATATACTAAGAAATATGCCTTTGTAAAAGTAGTTTAGTATTTTTATTACTTGACGCAAAGATGATTTTTGTTGGGCTTCTCATTTCTTTGGCCTATACTCATTATTGGTTTCCATATCAATTAGGCTTCAAGAATTCCTTCTTATGTGATGATCTTTAGGATGAAGTTTATTTAGAGCAACAACCAAAATTTGTTACTCAAGGGGAATTTAAATCTGTTTGTCAGCTAAAAAAGTCCTTATATAGTTGAAACAATCCCCGTGAGTATAGTTAAGCAAATTCAATGAAGCTGTATTTAAATTGGGGTTCTCTCGTTGAGTTAACGATCACTCCTACCATCATTCAAGTGCTGAGTTATTATTTTCATTATACTTATAGATATTGTGATTACTAACAGTGATAATACTAGCATCAAAGATCTAAAATTATTCCTTTAAAATTAATTTCAGACCAAAGATATTGAGAGTTCGCATTATTTTCTTGCCATTGAGATTATTAGATGCAGTCATGGTATCTTTTTCACAAAAAAAGTATTCAGTAAATTTATTTTGAGAGACTAGTATATTGAATTCAAAATCTTATGACTCTAACATGGATCCAAGAATTAAGTTATCATCAGATGATGATGACGTCTTTATTGAGCTAGAAAGATACCAACGACTAGTTGATAACTTTTATTATCTTACCGTGACTCATTCAAATATTGTGTTCTTCACTATTATTGTGAGCCAGTTTTTATCTTCCCCTCGTGTTCCACATTAGAATGCTGTAATGCACATTATAAGATCTCTTAAGGGTATATAAAAACGAGACTAGTTGTATAGTGGCCATGGTCATACTCAAGTCGATGGTTTCTCTAATACTAATTGGGTTGGGTCGCCATATAATCAAAAATCTACAGCGAGTTACTAAATATTTGTTGGAGGTAACCTTGTATCATGATAAAGTAAAAAATAAAATATGATAGCCAAATCAAGAGTAAAACAAGCATATCATCCATTAATGCATGTTACCAGTGAAGTAATATACTTTTGACAATTACTTAATTATCTCGGATATAAGAGTTATGGATCTTCTCAAATGTGGTACGATAACCAATCACTCATCCATGTTGCATCTAATTTAGTATTTCACAAACGCATGAAATATATTCTAAAAGTATATTCTAACAAATATTCTAATACTAACTTAAAGAATATTCTTTTATAACAGTAGTTTAGTATTTTTGACATATATCAATAATCCTACATATACATATGAATAATATTAACCCAAGTACAAGATTCTATCACCTCTCCTTACTTCATAAGTTCTACATGGTATCAAAGATAAGTTAAAAAAAGTATAGTGTAGTCTACACCATATTTTGAGCATGCTCTTTAGAAATGAGACATGTTTTCAACCGGACTAAAAAATTATTTGGATTGATTTTTACTATGTAAACCCATTTACACCTAATAGGTTTCAGCCTTAGAGGCAGAGAGACTAACTCTCATGTGTGATTATACTCAAGTGAAACCATCTCTTCCTTTATAACTATCTGCCAACTAGGATAAAAAATAACCTCAAATATAAATCAAGATATGCTAATAGAGTCCAAGGTGGACATTAAAGCCTACTGCAAAGATGAAACACTAGCATAAGATAATGTACTAAAAAACAGCTACTAAGTACAATTGCAATAAGCTTTCTGTAATGCAATCGGAAGGTTTGAACTTGTTCCTTGATCAGGAAAGGTAGGGTCTATTGTCGAAATAGCTAGCTCAAGGTTGAAATCGGTAATTGTTCGCTCAAGGTCTACGCTTGGAGAAGAACAAAACACCTAACGAGGATCACAGACATATGTCTGAGTAACAAGAAGTACTGAGGCATATGCGATAGAGGTGCAGGAGATTCACCCTGATAAGCAATCTCATATATAAAAATATCATCATTGGAAGAGATGTTCGACAATGGACTCACTGAAAATCTATTTGGATAAAAAAGTATGAACTCATGAAATGTGACATCAGAGGATACCAGTTTATATCCCAACTCTAGAAAAAAATACTGATATACCTTTCGAATACAAAAATATCCAAGGAGAATATATCATAGAGACTTGGGATAGACCTTGGCCACCTAAGGCTAACTGTCACAGACAAAACAAACACAACCAAAAATCCTCGTAGGAAAAAAATATAAGTTGTCAAGAAATAACATATGATAAGAAATCTCCCCTTTAAAGGTAGTAGGTGGTATCCGATTAATAAGATAACAAGTTATCAATATTACATCATTCCAAAAAGTTTTTAAAACTCCCATTTGGAACAAGAGGATTCTAGCAACCTCCATTGAGTGCCAATTTTTCCTCTCAGCCACTCCATCTACTGAGTGCATCGAGACAAGATAATTCATAAACAATTATGTGCTTTGATAGGAGGAACAAAAAAATATTAAAAAAAATTATTCACCATCATTATCACTCCTTAAAGTATGTATAAAAGTGAAAAATTGGGCTAGAACTTCAATATGGTGTACACAAAAAATAGAGTATAACTCAAAATAGTTCTTCATTAAATATAGATAAGTAACTCGTGAATAATCATCAGCAAAGGTAACAAAGCAACGAAGTCCTATCTTGGACGAAACTAGACACAATCATAGACATCTAAGTATACTAATTCAAAAAGGACAAAGGCACGGGGATTTATTCGAGGAGAATATGGCCCACGATGATGTTTGGCAACTAATACAACTCACAAAACAAATTAATAACATACGTCAGAGTTAGACATAACTTTTTCAGACTAGAAAGATATGGATGTCTCAATCTACATTGAAGATCAAGGGAAATAAAAGTGGCACTATAACAGACCATAGAATTGAGGTCTACATCAAACAAATAGAGGCCTCCTAAGTCATAACAACTTTTTCCAATAACCCTCCTTAGAGTAAGATCTTAAAACTCACAATAAATAGATAAGAATATTGCATAATAATTCTATTTTTAAGTAAACTCACTAACTGATAATAGATTAAAAAAATTATTGGTAATAAAGAAAAAATGAAAGATGCAAGCCCGAGCGGACATCGGGAGAAAGATAGTGTCATTACATAATCAAAAAATAGTATTGACAACACAATTAGGAGTTGAAGCAAGCCTCCCATTTTAAAACCACACTAATTTTGAATATGACCGACTTTACTACAATAAAAACAAATCAATCTTCCATCATTGCTTCTACCATCATGATCTCCAAATATGGATTTAGATGCCATGAATAGGCAACATATAATCACAAGGGCACAGAAAAAGTAATAAATAGCTTCAAAGAATATAACAACCTCAAAAATAACAAGAATGAAGACAGAAAACCAGCAAACTTCACAAATCTAACCAAAAACAAAATCAAAAAATCCCAAAATGTCAATATTGCCCCCAAAAAGATACAGCCAAAAGAGGCCTTAACAATTTGGTAGAAACTAGAACACGAAAACTGTTGCTCGAAATATTGTAGCTCAGTACTGTAGCATGTTAATGTAGAACAAAGAAAGCAATCGAAATATCTCAAATATTCATGTGTCGCGGGAACAATGGAGAAAGAACAAGTAGGAATTGACCACCAATGTGGAGAGAAAACCAATTGAAAATACTTAAATAAGGAGCATCAAAGATTGCCTATTTATAATCTAGGGTTCCTATGAAGATTTTTTGAGAGATTTTAGTGCACAAACCATTAGGAAATTAAGAAATTGCTTTGGAACTGTTTCTCATAGGATAGAGGTGCATCTTTACAAAAAGGAAATCACCAACATGGCCACGGCAGCTGGGGTTTAGGAAATAACCCACTATGATATTGGAGATTAATTTTAAAGAAGATTGTCACTTTGTCCATAAGAAACACTAACAGGGCTTAATTCATATCTATGAGAACTAAATATCAATTTGCCAATATTTTTACAAGTCTTTAACTAGAATTCGAGTTACATATATTTGTAATAAATTAAACATGATTAGCATTAGTACTCCAATTATAAGGGGGTGTTAAAATATAAATTAGTATTAGAATATTTATCAGAATATACTCTAAGAATATATTTTAGGACATGATAAAGAATATTCTTTTGCAGAGATAGTTTAGTATTTTTGACATATATAAATAACCCTGTATATACATGTAAATAACACTAACCCAAATATGGAATTATCTTATCCCTCCTCATTTATAAGTTCTACACAAGGCATCAATCTTTCCAAAAAACACGCATAATCTGAATCAATATATGCAATTCAACGTATATTGACAATAGAACTCACTATTGTGTACACAATTAGCTTTTTGAGAAAACATAGCAGCACAATATCCTTTTCTTAAATTTCTGAGTCACTGCCTAGCATTTATACATGAAATACTGTGCTATAAACAGATCAGACCATTTCTATATTTACAAGGACTTCAAGACACCCAAAAGATGGAAGCAAGGCTAAGTCTCTCCCACAAGAATGAATCATATCCTCCCACAGCTAGAACTACACTCCACTGCTTGTGCAAGATCATGATGCAACTACAACTAGACTCCACTGCTTGTGCAAGATCATGATGTCCTCGAGAATGGAAAAGATCATACCAATATGAAACTTTGTTCTTAGAAAGAAATAAGACTTGCAATCCGTCCTTGCTGAGCCTTCAAGGCCGATTGCTTAGGAGATAGCCTATATTACTTGGGCTTGAATAAAGTGCAAGACAAATGACCTTTTATCCAGCAAGAGCAGGTTCACGTTTTTTGCCCATTTACCTTAACTTGGATGCAAGTATTAAGTCCTTATCCAACAAGCATGGATGAAAATATTAGTATCAATGTTGGCCGCGGCTATAGCGTTATCGAACACATTAAATGATATGTATAGATATTGAATATATTAGAAGAAAATATTTTTGAGAATTATAAGATAATAAGGTCATATCAATCGATATATCAATCATATCAAACGATATATCGTCGATGAGACAATATATAGCGATATTACTAGGAAATATCGATATTAGGGACCCAATACCAATACATATCGGATAATATTTATATCTATATTTCTGCCCATTTTCACTCAATCATTCTAAGTAAGCATGCTGGTTATGTGTGTCCAATACATGTGCAATATTTTAAGGTAATAAGATGAGTTGGAATAAAATTGGAAAGAGCATAATATTGCCAGAAAGACCTATGTCAACACCAACAAGCTCCAAATGTCAACAAAACATGCAAGGAACAGTGAAGAAGACAAAATTTTATATGGTGGATGAAAAAAAAGAATTATGAAAGATATCTATTCTTCACATAAATCAAGGTTGATAAATAAGTTATGCATTAAATCTTATATTGTTGCTGATCACTTGAAAAATAAAGTGATAAAATGAGGAAAATAAGACTAGGCAAAAATGTACTTCTAATTCATCAAGGAAACCAAATACTTGCATCTGAAAAACCAAAGAAATTAAGTCCACAACTACAAAGAAAATCGAAAACTACCAAGGACTCCTACCTCTCTTCAATTTCTTTCCTTACTGGAAGTATTCATAACCCAAGTGAGATGATGGCATTCCTTTCAAATGGATATGAACAGCAGTAGTGAGGTTGGGAAGGCTATGTAGAGGAACATACGGCTTTAGCCTAGGATTAATTAACCCCAAAATTATGTAACCAAGGTTATGTGACTCTAAAATGGAGTTCGGAGAATGGGAGGTTGGATTAAGGCAAAACATTTGAGCAACTTTAAGGATATTCTTGCCATTATTTATAGTTAATTCCAACATCTGGTACATCACAATCCATGACTTATGCATTATAATTATCTCTAACATTGCAACAAAGACGCAGCAGATATAATCTTATGTGAAAGGAACAGAATGTGCAGAATTGGAATGTACCTGCAATTCATTGCACCGATATACAGGATGCTTTTGAGCTATGGAATTTTGACATGAGAGCCTAGCATGGATTGGCCGAAGTTCAGCAACAAGTTCCTTGCGTCGAGGAAGCATGGGCAAGTAACACATTTTAGCCTGCATGAACATATATGAGACGAAAAGCCACCCAAAGCTGAGTATTGGAAAATCACAAGCACCTTGTAAAATGCCAACACTCTTGTTAAAGGAAGCATCATGCTTTAACAAGATCACCAGCTATAGAGACATATTCCAATATCAAAGAGATCCAAAATCAGGCATGATCATGAGTAAATAGTGCATTCTGGGTACTCGGTGACTGTCAAATGCAAATAATTAGTGCCTACATGGGAAGATTGGCAGCAATTTCATTCTTGTTTTCATAATAATGTCAGAAGTTTTAAGAGTACAAAATTTCTCAAAGCCTAAAACTCTCTAATGTCAAAGACTTGAAACAATACCAGTTTCATTCAGAAGAAAAAGATCCACCTCAAATAATAAGATGAATCAGAAAGTATAATAGTGAAGGAAGCCTTAGCACAATGGTAGAATTGTCCCATGTCAGTTGTTAGTCACAAGTTCAAGTCATATAAATGGTCTTTTAAATAATATAAGGTAAAACCACGTACAAAACATCCAAAACTAGTCCAACCCTTTCCAGGACTCACATATAAAAGAGCTTCTTGTACCAGACTGCCCCCTTTTAGAATATGATTAGCCAATCCCTGTCTGCTCTTAGTGAACTGCTCTATATGGAATAGGATGCAAAAGATGAGTAAATGAATTACGAATCTGGGCAAAAATCAAATTGGAAGCCCTGGTGTACTTTGAGGAAAAGTTAAAAGTTTGCAATCTCTCACTTAGCTTATCCATATCACACAACATTAGCCAGCCCAAAACAAGCAGGACATGTTTAAGTTGAGGAAAACAAGAGGAAATTTATTTGAGGAGCATCACAAATGCCCAATTTTAGAATTTCTCTTGAGGCGATCTTCATGAGGACCTTAACAAATCCAGAGAGGTTTAAGTCTTCTAAATATCTCATAAAATGATGGAAAAATATGTGTAATCTGCAAATCTAAGGGCACTTGATCAGGAAAGAGACTATGTGATCATCTTGCCACCACCAAAACCTGCTCACATTCCAACCAAGGATAAGGCTGTTGTCACCATCCCATCATATCACCACCAAGACAAAGATAATTAGGCCACATATCTTTTCTCAACATCAACAAGAATGTCTAACCTAACCTCCTTTCTCCACTATTAACAGAGAAACAGCCTATATCCATTGACATTTTCCCAGAATTTTCTATAGACCTTTCTGGAACACAAATTATCTCTTCACTATCAGCAAAGCTTATGAATCTTGTACTATTATGAAGCATAAGAACAGTTGAATGCACAAAACCTAGAAATGTGAATTTCTAGCAACACATGGTTCTGCAAACAAATTAAAATGTTCTTTTTTTTTTCAATTTTTTTTAACTTTATACAAGAAGTGGCTTGTCAATTCATCCACAGACAACGTAATTTTCTTCCTCAGAATAATGGCTGATGTTATCTTTTATTTTATCATCGTATTTATATAACATCCATTGTAGTATTTGTTCTAAACTTCTAACACATTCTCCAGATTCTGGTCACTGCTTTTCTTTTACTAATTGGTGTTGCTCAAATTATTATGTGAAACCAGAATTCGTCTTTCCCTGAAATAGTGATCATAGCAGTTGGTTGCCTCAATGCAGGCAGACGAGAGCCAGATATGGAGAGGTTTAATATATTCAGAGCATGCACACTGCAATCCCTGTTTTAACAACTTATAACTAATCTATCCCCCTGTGATACAACCTGCGGCCTTAACCACAAAAAATCACAAATAGAAGCAGCAGCAGCCAAATTGTTTAAAAAAAATGAAAAAAACCTGGTCCTTCAACACATTGATATAAATGAGGTTAGAAGTCTTCATCTTCAAGTCAGCTGGTTTATCCTGTATGCCAACCTGCAAAGATAGAAAATCCACATCATCTTGAGAGCACATGCAATGTTTCTGAAACCATTTTGACTTAAATTCACAATAATTATTTTCACAAGAAAAAATCCTAATCATAGAAATTTTAAAATAAAAACACCATGGCATACCGGGAAGATATATAACAAGAACAGTATCTTTCTCATCTAGAAGTAAAATCCATGATGTCCATAAAATATTCAATCTGGATGATGCTCATGTTTTTACATGGGAAAATAACTGACACTCCAGAGTCCAGGCAACATTCACAGTACCAAAGCAGCTCCAAGAAAAATAAAATGATAAGGAAAAGAAGCACAGCAAAGTGTAAACATTTTAATCCAAACTCACCACATAACTGACATACTTTACTACAAGCTCACTAATCCGAGTAGTTCATATTTAAATCACGAACACAAAATTTGATTAGGTTATCTAATAATACCTTTTGACCCCATCAAATGTAACATGTATAATTTTGTTGTTTTAATGGTTCACGACGATTGAACTTTATGTTTCACTTCAATACAATTCTACAAGCCATGCTATGGAAATAACAGATGGAAAGATCATTGGTTTTTCGTTAATATTGATAGATAAACTCTGGAAAAAAGTAGTGATTTTTTCTTTGACATTAATGAATATATTTACTATTTATATAAGCATGTCCACCTGACCGGTGTGTTAAGATGCATAACTCTGCAACAGAAAAACTAAATCAAATCACACGCTGTCTCTGTCATGCAGCAAATGTTTTGAGACCACCTATTGATAAAACAACAATTGAAGTGTAAATCCTAACAGTGCTATTGTTCTTAATGCAATATCATCCAGCCATGCAAGTCTTCTCCTCTTTTTGAAGGGAATGTCTCTGGGTATTTCTCCATTAGTTTTGTTTTCATGTGGGGGTGCAGGCCATTAATACTATGGGAAGAAGTGGGGAAGCCGAAATTTGAAATGTAACACCACATTAGGAAGGAGTTGGCAGATCCACAGCTAGTTCAAAAGGCCAACTGCACCGTAGATTCAGTAAGCTAACTAATTAGGCAAAGCTAGCGAAAACAATGCAAAACATAATAAACTACTTCTCCAAAATGAATATGCCTTGATTTCTCTTTTCTTTTTCCCTGTTTGGATAAATGAACAAGCTTCACTTTCTATTATATTTTTCCCTGTTTGGATGATTAAGCCCTTCAACACGATCCATATTTCTATCTTTCCAGACACTTGACCTCGAATCTTGATGGACATCACAGCTAAACCTGATAGTCCAAATGGACATTTCTTTAAATGAAGTCCAAGTGGGACTACATAAAATGCAAGCACACTTTTCTAGAATAAAATCATATATGACAAAATCCACAGACACTTGTCTGGAAACTTACAATGTAAGGAACAGGAGCATCAAGAAAATCTAGCATCTTCTCTGGAAGAACCTGAGGAAAAGAACATTAAGATAAACACAAATTGCATAAGTTATATATTGCTTCCAAGATTTAATGATATTCCAATTGATAAAAAATGTGATGAATTTATCTGGAAGCAGCATATGCAAGTTAATATATGAGGAAGATAGAAAGGAGGAAGGAGGGAGGGGAGATGCTTTCCAGCCTATAAAAATGAGAAAGTGGAGACTTGAGAATATTAAAGGAAGACAAGGATGGACTCCACAATGCTATGACAAATTAGAAAGCTAAAATATTAGGACAACAAATATCTCTTAGGTCAGCAATAGTAAGCATGTGGCTGCTGTCTGAATTCTCATGTTTGCAATAAATTGAATTTCTCACATCAGCATTCTAAAGCAACTGGGTTCACGGACTATGGTCAAGTACAATGATTTTTCTTGTAGCCACTAGCCACTGAGTCCCATGGCAATAACACAGTAGCCATAACTGTCAGTAAACTACTCAATACAGAACACAAAAGCTAAAATTGGCCGGGGGGAGGAGGGTGAGGGGAGAAATTACTGTTAGGATAAAATTCACAAATTATTAACAACATCAACAAGACTATGTCTCAATAAGTGAGACCAGCTAAATAAATACATTTAGCCATTCTGCTCAGTTCAATGCAACAGCCGCCAAAAGCAGAAGCAATTTTATAACCTTCATTATCACATCATTTCTAGTTATTCTAGGCTACCTTTTCCCTTCTTCTCACCTTAACCAAAATTCAAGGAATTAGAACTTAGATAAGCTATTTTGATCAATTAGCAGTTTTACCCCAATCACAGAGTCTTCATTTGGCCTATACTTTTATTCAAACCACCCCTATGTATTTTTATTTGGCACTTCATATCCATAATATTATTTTTTGTACACATTGTCAAATTGCTTAACATTTTCACCCCAAAAGCATGGATCTAATTGTTATCTTCTAAATTTTTTATTTCATTTTTACATGTTCCCAATCACAAACCACTGCCCTATATTAATCTTACATGTCATGTCATCGTCAATCTCACCATTTTCTTGAACCATAGATCCAATGATACAGTACAAAACTTCACATTCCATAGCCTGGACAACCCAACCCACAACCTATTCATCACAAGCCACCCAAACACACTCCAAGAGGTTGTTGTGGTGTTCCAAGGAACAACAGAAGGAATGCAACTACAAATTTCTAGACTTTAATTAATGGTGGGAATGTCCCAAGGAGGAACCTCTCCCTAAGCTAGCCGAGCTGCTGGAATGCCCCTTTGGGCTTGATCATTTTCTATTTAAATAACCAACCTTAATAAATTAGGGTAGGCAAAATTTAATCAAATTTGAAGAATTAATCTCCTAAAATAGTAGTAAATTCTTTGTTAGTTGAGTGATTCCCAACGCTTACGCTAGGTGATTCCTTGAAAGACTAAATATGAGTGAGTCCCTTTTAAAAATAAGTGATTCTCCAACTTTTGTTATTGTATTTTCATTTATCCTTTTATCAATTGAAATTCCAGTTATTCCCAAACACACGCCCACATCATTTGGTATAAGAGAAGGTTATGGTAATAATATCTTGAAAGAATGTCTCCATGCTCAAAACTAATTTCAAAGAAGAATTTGATGAAATGAGGCGAGCTAATTTCAATATGTGAAAAAAGCTAGACAAAATCCGAGAGGTTGCTACATTGCAAAGTTTCAAAAAACAGCCAATCTTTAGCTTCAAGAAAAATCACCCTAAGTGATATTTTTGATTTCAACGGCAATTATAATCCTAAAGTCTACATTGACTAGATTGTTGCCCTAAACTCTTATTTTGATCAAAAAAAATACGACAGAAGAAAGGGAAGAAAGATATGTTGTCACAAAACTTACAGGAACTGCCATGACTTGGTGACAACACTATTAAGACACCCATGACTAACGAAAACATCCCTCGGTCACCACTGGGACTGGGATGAATTAAAAACTTGATGAGAGGTACTTATCTCTTGACTACCTTCCCGTCCTAAGTCAAGAGAAGCTAAAAATTTTCCCTCTAATATCAAACCAATCATCAACAACAAAGGAAAAGAGGAGTCCAGGCCCCACTCTATCCATGCCCAACCAGTTGAAGCCTTTGATCTTGAGCCTAGAGGCATCACAACAAAAGTTTGCTTTCATAACGATCACAAGTGTACCCACCAATTATGAATGACCCAAAACTGGAGAGTTTAAATCCTCATACCTATTCACATGATAAGGTGAAACCCAAGTCACCTTGGAACCAACCAATCAGGAAGAAACAATTCAAAACCTGAGACCCTTGATTGATGATCCAGTTGATCTAGTCCCAAACAAGATGGAAGAAGCCGAGGTACAAAGTGCAATTTCTGTGGATATTTTGGAGTGTGAAGACAACCCATAACCTGGCAAACTAGATGCAATAACCTTCAACAAGGCCCACCAAGTCCAATCTCGCATCTCAAAATTTGACCCACAAAGTCCAATCTCGCATCTCAAAATTTGATGCAATTTGGCTTAACGTGATTTCTATGGAAGTTTGTATGATGATATTGAGACACACTATTTTTCTCAAAAAGGACTTTCTAAACTTGATGAAACTAATGCCTGAAACCGTTTTACCAAACCTATCTCACAACCCCAATTGTTATTATAATAACGAACAACATATTTTCACGCTTAAGACCACCATCCCCAATTGAGCCGTATACGGGTCCTCCACTAAATCCCAAGTCAAACACTACTTTGAAATAATTAGTTCCCAAATCATCGCCACCAGCAGGAGTACGTAGCTCGATTATTTTGAGTGGTGGACACATAAACCCAAATTAGGAGATCCACAACAATTCCCTTCAAAATTATGCCATGATGTAACGCTAATAAACTCAAGGACGAGTTTTTCCACTGGAGAGGAAGATGATGCAGTACAAGACTTCACATTCCATAGCCTGGACAACCAACCCACGACCAAACCCACAACCTATTCATTACAAGCCACCCAAACACACCTC
This sequence comes from Nepenthes mirabilis, assembly GCA_025585075.1. Classification (NCBI taxonomy): domain Eukaryota; kingdom Viridiplantae; phylum Streptophyta; class Magnoliopsida; order Caryophyllales; family Nepenthaceae; genus Nepenthes; species Nepenthes mirabilis. The sequence goes on from JAODPA010157110.1 coordinate 16,363, forward strand.
AAGAAGCCGTTGTGCTGTTCCAGGGAACAGCTAAAGGAATGCAACTACAAATTTCAAGACTTCAATTAATGGTGGGAATGTCCAAATGAGAAGCCTCTCGCTAGGCCAGCCAAGCCGCTGGAATTCCCCTTTGGGCTTAATCATTTTCTATTTAAGTAACCAACCTTAGTAAATTAGGGTAGGTTTAGTCAAGTTTTAAGGAAGTTAATCTCCTAAGAAAGTAGTAAGTTCTCCATAGGTTCAGTGATTTCCACTGCTTAGTATGAATGATTCCTTAACAGACTACTAAAAGTGAGTGAGTCCCTTTAAAGAGTGAACGATTCCTCAACTTTTATTATTCTAATTTCAGTTATCCTTTAATTAATTAAAGTTCTAATTATTCCTAAACATGCATCTGCATCAACTAAGGTGACAAAATCCATGGTTTTCAACAATATCTGAATCATTAATTTTTATTTGTTCATTATTCTGTATGGAACTAATAATTTTTCTCTTGATTTATTTATTTGTACTTATCGTAAGAACTTTAGATTGTTGCGCCTCTATCCATAGCACTAATTTTGCTTCCATTCCTACTAGTTTCATATATCAAAATAATATTATCTGCAAACAACATATACCTAAGAATTTCATATTGAATATCTCGTAAATTCATCTATAATTAAGACAAACAAGTAAGGATTTAAAGTTACCTTTTGATACATGCCTATGATAATAGGATTTTTCTTATAATCAGAAATTATTATAACACAATAAAAAATGATTATAAACAAGAACCAATAATTGGAAATGATTTTTCAATATTACAACATAGTACATCTATTTTTCTTATAAATCTACCCAGCTAGTATGAGGTATACTTTTAAAAGTGACAATTATTTGCCTCTTTCATAAAGCTAGGATTTAGGATTATAAGGCCTTAAGAGATAGCAAATTAGACATCATACTCTAAAATCATATTTCTCAAATCATTCTTATATTAAAAACCAAAACCATATTACTCATTTATATCCTTTATTATCACACCCTATAAGCACATTTAAATGTCCGACAAAAACTTTCTCATCCATACCCATAGCATAACATTATCCAAAATCTTCAAAAAACCATCATTTATTATTTCATAATAAAAATATCCAAATCTTTCATAAATTGGAGCATAAATCTAATAATATTCATTATTAAGACCAGTTTAAGATTTATGATTCTAATCCCCATGCTTACATATTTATTACATTTATCTTTTGTAATTTTATCCTCAATAATGCATTCCCCCTTTTATTTTTTTTATTTACCATGTACCAATGTCTAAAGTGTGTCTTTAATATTCTCTCTTGATTTTTTATCATACCCATTTATTTTCTTGTGGGAAAATATAGTTTTTCCTCAAATAATTATGTCCGCTGGCTATGTGTTCTTTCCATGAAGGGTTCCTACGTTCGAATTAGCCAACCCAACACTACTCTTTTAGACTAGTCTCTTAACATGCCTTATGTTGCATACTTGGCAATGTGCTCACACCACGGCATGACACATAGCTTTAAGGTGATAACTTAGCCCATGTTTTGACTCTTCAAGGGATAGAGGGAGGACAATGATCTAATATTTCGATGACAATATCAATTGCAATAGTAGTTGTATCAAGTAAAATGTTTCATCATCGAGAGTCGCATGCAAAATCGATGACATCGAAGCTGAGTATATATTAAATTTTTACCATCTTATATCATCTATTTGCATATTTGGCGAACCTTGCAATTCACTAATATAGACTTCAGGGGTTTGAATTTCCCTAATGTTGAAGAAATCAACGAATGATTTTAGTTACTTTTATTTAATAGAATTAAGTATTAACACCTTAATAACAAAATTGCAGGCAAGTAGAAAAACACGCTCAACCTTGAGCTAAAACACAATAAATTTATGTCAGAAACACTAGAATCAAGCCTAAACCAAAAAAATGAACTAAAATAAAAAGATTATTGATTCTTCATAAAAATATCAGCCTTAATCTCATATATATAACAAAATCTAAACTTTTGGAAGACAATCTGTTTAGAGACATTCGATTAAGCCCTGGACATGTATTAAGTTCTTTGGTTTTGAAGAAAAAGAAATTTTCAGAGAAGGGAAAAGGAGAACACAAGTCCTAGCTGTTGGCAGTGGGGAAAGGAAGCAAAATTCTAGTTCGAGACCACTAATCAGTAAATTGCATATGTTTGCGATAATTTTGAGGTACAATCTGCCTGATATTTTGATCTATAAGAAGGAGATACTGCTGCTACAGTACTAACCAACCTAATTGCTTATCAGATCCATTGAAACAAGATATGGCAAAAGTTTTATGCTAGCTGTCAGTTACCTAACGCAACCCTCTTCCTTTTCTGGATTTGTGAGTGGTTGTGATGAATTTGCACAAAATTATTAACCAAGGAAGAAAATTGAAAGTAAAGAAATGAAATACTACCTTCTTGTATAAGTGACAAGGCTACAGCATTGCAGGAGCCATTATTAAAATATCAATATCATGGCAATGTTTTTCATATCAATTCTAAACATCAAATATCCACAAAATAAAATAAGTGACCAGCGATTGCTAAATTCCAACTTACTGGAAGCAATAAACTCTGCCATTCAAAAGGACGAATCATGGGAACAACAGACAAAACAGAAGCTGACAGAATTCCCTGCAATGAGAGAAATTTTATGATCAATAAGCCATCAATAAATGATAAACTACTAACAACTATTCTTTCCAGTTCTTGCACTAGTGCAACAAAAAATACCATTATTACAAGATAACCAAATCATATCGCTATAAGGCACTAAGCACCATAAAGAGCTGAGGCTGCAATGCATAATGACTGCATGGGAAAATGAAGACTAAAGAAGTACTAAACAGTGAGGAAAATCAATAACAGTTGCTGTCCTCAATGTTCTGAATCTGCTGAAACCATTGAGCTTTTTTTTTTTTTTTTTTTTGCTTGCTGGATCTCAGACGATATATATTAAACGTTTCTGGAAAAGAAGAGCTTTCATTGACCCCCATGAGATTGGAACAACAAGAAAAAAATGGATTTCGAGGGCCAGAGAAAGTAGGGAAAAGGCAAGCTGTTCAACAGATACTGAGCTGCTTCTGTTTATTTCTTATACAAATCTAAGAATGATAAAAAAAATCTGCCAGAGACTCTGCAATTGCTCACATAGTTAACAGCAATTTATTGCATCAAGTAAATAAGCACCCAGGATAGTCGTACACCTCAATGTTTCCAATGATTATTTACGTGGATAGACCCTTCAAGTGACTTCACCACAAGGTATAAACATAGATCTACAAACATTTCCCTAGAGATAAGAAAAAACAAAATAGCAAGGAGTTTTGCTTCACTACGTAGGCAAGCAAGCTCCTGGAAGCTCTTTGACAACCCTGTTGAAAATTGGAGTGAGTACTTAGCAAAAACAAGATTAGCCTACCAAATTAGGGCTGACAACCACGACTTGCTTTTCAAGCAATACACCTGAAACCAATGCCAAAACCTGAAAGATGTGATATGCAGGTGGTCAGACACTCACTTTGAGTGAACATCATCAAGATTTCAATTCAATAGAACACAAAAAGTAGGATTTACGGCAGAAAAACGTCAATCAACAAAGTTAAGAAAGGAATAAGATATTAACATGATTAAAGTCACAGAAGACACAATTAAGCTCTTCAAGCACAATATAACTAAGACAACAAGAACTAAGCCTACATTTAGTCAAGCGAGATTAATAGAAAACATTCTGATTCTAAGAAAAGCATAGGATGACAGTAAATGATAAACAGTGTATAAATATTGCATTAGGAGCAAGGAAATCAACAAACCACCCCTCCTGCATTTTCTACATATTTATGCAATTCGTTTGAGTTTGTGATAAAGAATGTCATTTTACTGATTATAAATGCAACACTGATTGTAACATTAATTTCATGCGCGTTCTGATCTTCCACTAAAGGAGGAAGAAACTTTGATGGCTAAACTTACTTTTCATGCTATATGGCCAGTGTTTGCATACCTAATGATAGTGTGCCCTTTTGGTTCAAACTAAATTGAACAATAAGTACACTGTGCATCAACTACAATAAGGCTTTGTCCTGTCAAGCCCACTTAAATTTTCTTATTTACATTGTAGAGCCCTCCTGTTCTCTCCAATGATTACTTGATTTCCAACTGCAAAACTCAAAAAGAAAATTGAAGACGTCTACTGCTGCTTTAGAATTTCCTAGATAAGCCAACTAGCAGAAGGGCCATGTTGATCAATACCCAACAGATAGTTCAGTAAAATTTCCATCGAAAAGTAAGGACATTGGACAAGAACTTTAAGCAACCCACAAATACATGATACAATTTTCTTTTACTCGGCACAAAATACATTTAAGGTTGGTACTTTATCTTCAACCAGCAATATCATCGTTAGCTTAATATTTCTTTAATTATTTTGATGATACTAAACATATTTATATTTGACTATAATGACCATAAATATATTCTTAATAGATCAAACATATTCTAATTGGACATACTTGTTTTATGCCAGAATGGATCACATTTCAAATTTTTATATTTGGCCAAAAATGTGCTATTTTTTAAATAATTTAGGGACAGATTAAAAAAATCCAATCAGCCCATAATTTTCATGGTTTTTGGGCCTTCAGGAGTATGTCCATATTTGCTTGTTAGTTATTTTAGTTTTACAGAAATCCAGAAAAGTTATATTTTTAAGTGGAATTACAAACATGCACCTTCTATGGTAAATTGACCATGTCTTGATGTAAAAATGTCTAAATGCTCTAAACTTTTTTTTTTTAGAAAAGTGCACACCATGGATGCATATATCAGTCAATACAGCACGTATTAACCAGTATGTGTCAATATCAAGGCCCCCCAAGACTAATATTTTCTAATACCGTGATAATACCGCGACATGTTCCTATATCGACCAATAGAGCTAATATATCAATCGATATGGACCTATCAACTTATCATTTTCAGAAATTTTTTTGCATCCAATATATCCAATATAATACATATTCTCCAATAAATTTGATACCGATACAATTGAAACCAATATTGACAACGGCACCAATATTTTCTTCTATGGTACCCACGTATATCTTTCTACTAAAATAAAATTTGGCACTTAAAATATTCTAAGTGAAAATTATTTTTAACAAAACACACACAAAGGTCCAAAACTTGAAAATTCACACATATTATATTTTAATTTAGTATATATTTTCAAATGCTTCAGAAATTAAAAAAATATATACTTTCTATACAAATTAGACATTATAAGGTTTATGTAAACATATTACACAAATAATTCAGATTTATACATTGAAAATAATAATTCATCAAAGTTGGACATTCTACAGAGGTAGGCAATAAAAATTCAAACTAACCATGCTATAATGTTTTACACATATCTCAATGTTGAAAATTAATTTGGATTCAATTCACATTTTGAAGAAAATCAAACTTGATAGCATTTTCAAAATGATATGGCTCATATTTTTGAATTTATAAAATGTGTTATGATTGCGTAAAAAGATTCTGTCACAACAACAAAACATAAAAATTAACACACGTCCAGTATTTGAATTTTCTCTCAAACAATAATAGATTTGAAGCCAATTTTTTTTTGTGGCATGCAACTAGACATAATAACAATCCATGATTTTTTGTAGATTATCTGAAACTTGAGAATGGATATTTTTAAATTTTTCGAAGTACTACAATAATGCTAAGAATACTATTTGTATCCAAATGAACCATGCTTTCTACTTCTAAATAATCTATTAACTTCTCAATTGAAGACATATTTTTACTCGGCTAAAACATGGAAGTACTAAGAATATGTAAGTATTCTACTATTGGCCACAGAAGTTTTATATTTTTCAGAGAGATTTGTTTGAGCGTTTATACTTCACTTTTTTATATTTTTCTTTGAGAAAAACTATTGTAATCATATTTTTGTTAGAGCGAAAGTCTGAAAGTGTCACTCTTCAAAGAAAGTTCAAATGTTAAGAGTATAAAGTGGCAAACTAGAAAGCATCTTATTTGTGCAAGGTTTGATCTTTATTTGTTGAAGAAGGTTGAGTATAGTGGATTTAAATTCTCAAGCATGGCTTGAAGATGCGACATAAGATTGAACTTTTGTAATAACAATACCATATTTCTCTTCTCTACTCTCTTACATTAATTTTTATTCTGTGACTGAGTGATTCTTACTCCACTAAATTTAAAAATTAAATGATGCACAAACTTGGTTAAATTAAAATTATGGATTAAAGATTATAAAAAACCTAATTCATCCCCCTCTTAGGTTGATTATTGTTGGGACCACAATCAATACTTCCCAATCTCAAATTTATTTTAGTTTCCTAAAACCTAATATAGGTTTTAAGAGCATGCATTTCTAAGCTGACGATAAATTAATTATAGTTGAGGTTACTTCAGCTCATTACAAGAAATAATTAGATCAATTTCTTCTCGTTCCGAGTTAACAATAAAGACATAGAAAAAGATAGTCAAATATACAAAGCATCTGACATTGCAAGTTTTGGGACAGTCAACTATATGTAGCCTCCCCCTTGAAATGCAAAAAGGTCATTTCTACCATTTGAACTACTATTTGGTTGTCATCCAGGCCACAATGGAGTAATCTTATTATTATATCAAGGTTCACTCTCGATTTTCCAATGATAAAGGCATAGCAAGAAAAGAAAGCTCCATCTAAATAAATATTCCTTAATGTGCCACTACAATTTTTTTTTTTTATCATTACCAAAGTGCTTTCCGATTATGTGAATAATCTACTTCCACAGTGGTTAAACAGACTTTGTACTGAAATTCTATATTTAGCTTTCCAACCATATGCCCAGGCAGATGCTACTCAAGTCAGAACTAGCTTGTAGAGTTGGGAGACTTATGCAAAGGAAATGCCTGCTTTTAGTTGTACCTAAATTTCCATTTATTGAACTTGAACACTGTAAGTTCCAACCCATTCTCAAATCCCTTGAAACCTTGATTGCAGCAAGTAGATGATAGTTCCACTTCAATGTATGCAAACATTAGTTCAATAAGGCATTTATATGAAAGACAGGAACCAATTGCAAAGTGAAAAAATTACACTTTCAAGGGAGAGGACTCGGCAAATGGTTGCAGTTGTCCACACTGATAAGGCAAAAGCTTCCTCTGCTGCAGCTAACTTGGCTTTCACCTTAAAATTTTATACAAACATTTTAGCACAAAAGGCAGGAAAAGAGCCAAATTATATAACCAAAGATTTTACCTCAGCAGATTTTAATGGGTCTTTTAATTCTTGATATAATAATTTCTCATCTATGCCAAGCGCAGTAACTGGAGGTCGCATATACTGAATAGCTTGCAAGTGTTCAAGGGGCTGAAAAACTATCTCACCTCCACGTGGAGGTATAGGTTGGGAACTATAACCACAAACTATCTGTAAGAAATCATTCCTATACTCCTGCGTGAGCAACAAGTCCTCAATCAATCCACAAGGAACCAAAATTAGGGAATAATTCAACGACCAACTATAAAACTATTTGTTAAGAAAAAGACAATATGAACCAACCTTAGCCCATTCCATAGTAAAGAATTCTCCAGAATCACTGTCATAATTTGAGAAATACTCATAATCTTCATCCTGCGATTCCATGCTTCTCACTGGACTGTGAAAAAGTGTTAAGTTCAATTATAGAGTAACAACAGGAAGAACATTAAGAAAAAAAGGGCAAGCAATGACTACAAAATGTGCCAATATGAAATTATTAGGGAGAAAGGGCCAAAGGTGGAAAAAGGACAGGAAAAATAGTATAAATATTGAATGAAGAAAGAAAAAAAATCCCCAAGAAAATAGAGAGATTGAGGGAGGGAAGGGACTTCTAGCCTAGCCCTTCTCCAACTACCAAAAGTGTCTTAAAGAGGTGTATCATACTAATACAACTGGGCAAAAAGACTGAAATACTGCTTAGAAAGATGATTCCTAAATCCTAACTACTGTTTTGTCTCACAGAATTAAACAAATTCTATAGAAAGTACAGAGATTGAGGAGATGGGTATGGGAAGGGGTGAACTACCCAGACTAGCATACTTTCTACTATCAAAGTAGGTGTGGGAAATTGAAAATTTTAACAGCACCACCTGAACAAAGAGGCTGAACTACTGCTTCGCTCCATTTTGTGGCTATCAGAAGATGGTGCCATGGCCTCCAAAGAACTTATTCCATTTTCATATGATCTCTCAAAGCCATTAGGGGACATTTCAGATGTACGAGGGGTGTTATCTTCAAAATATTGCACATTTTTTTGTCCATGTTTGTCAATGTTTCTTTCTGGACCAAATTCAGAAGCCTCACTAGCAATAACAACAGGAGAAGACTGATATTCAGAATTCTTCGATGAAGTGGACATGATTGTTGCACTATCAAGAGATATTGCAGGTGAAGTCCAATCAGTAATGCTCTCCCTGTTGGGGTAATCAACATTCCCATTAACTTGATCCTGCATTCTAAAACTCAGTGGAGACTCACCATTGAGACTTATTTCACTCACAAATTGGGTTATCCGATTCAAACGCTCTTGTGCAATGATACTGCTCCAAGGAAAGTGAAACGAGTAAAATTACAATCAGATTGCTTGTATTGTCAAGGCTCAAGAGCAAATATGAAGTAAAAGCATACCTGTTTAACATCTCATAGTGTAACTCAAAAAAAGGAACTCTGGTTAATAGACAGTAACAACGTGCTGCTGAAACAAAAAAACGGCTGAATGTTGCCGGTGGTTGAGAAAGGGGAGACAAAGAGCCTAGTATACCCGGTGGCCTCTGAACAATTTCTGGTACATGTAAGCAAACACCATATAATGTTCCATTGTCTGCAGCCTGATGAAAACCAGAGAAATTTCAGCATCAGTGTACTTTCTTTTCAATAATATCCTCACCCACCCAACCCAGGCCCCTAAATTTAAAAAAAAAAAAACGAAAGGAAAGGCCAACACATACTACAAAAGAAAAACAAAACCATTGGCCATCCACTAAAAGGGAGAAACTTGAAATACAAAATCAGCTAGATTTCATCTTTCCAAGAGCATATTGTAAATCCTTTTTTTATATCAAAAAAAAAAGGTTGCTCCCATTTTCCAGGAATATATCTCCACCTCATTGGATTGAAAAATCATAACATAGATGCCTGTGGAATGATATTTTGGGGGATGAAACACAGGGACTAAAAGAATAGTTTGTACAAGAGAGAAGAATAGTGCCTCAAGGACTTCAGATGTCCTTCAAGAGTGAAAAGAGCAAGATCTAAAGAATAAATCCATAACTAGTATATAAGAAAAGCTTTTCTATTCTGACTGATTATCACAGCAGCAGATGGCCTCAAGAGAAAAAGTGAAACCATGGCAGAAAGAATATCAGAAGAATCCAATTCACTAGAGATCCAATTTGGAAACCCACAGATGTGTTTAAGATACCCCCCAAGTCCAACAAACTTTTGACGAGCATGCAAAAAATATCCTTCAAAGTTTCTAAGACATAGATGAGTCTACCGAAAGCCAGTCTCACACTTCTCATTAGGGGACACAGACAACTGGACAAGGGGCATAGATGTGACAAGGCGTGATATGGAGACGGAAACACATCATTTTTCTAAAAAAAGGAATGACACACTAGAAACACATTAATAAAAAACCATGATATCTTATTAATATGGGAATATAATTCATAAATAAGCTCTAAAACCTCCACAAACATAAAAATGGCATATTCAAAAACTGAAATATCTCTTTCCTTCTCTCTAGTTTTCTTAATTAGCACAAAACTAAGTTATTAATATGTCTCCTTTTTACATGAAAATTTAAAGAGTAAAAACACATACATGGCAGATCCAAATTAAATAAAAAGTTTGATTGTCTCCAGATGTGTTTGAAGCATGTCGATGTTGAATACATGAGTGAAACCAAAATGCACTTAAGAGGAAGTAGCCCAGATTCCTAGTCAAAAAATATAAAATCACTCTCATTCCTGATTTTCTTGATAAGAAATAGCTACTAAAACCACTCTTCTCTCCCCCGCTATCTAATTTCTATTCGTAGAATTTTGGACCACAACAAGATAGCTCTTCTCTTTCATAAGTAAAGAGCTTGAATAACTAGTTTCTCCAACAAGATAATATGTTTTGGATTTTTGATAAATAGCACAAAACTTTGCAAGACCTTTTTGCTTGGAAAATTAAGAAAGTGCCAAAATGTATCACCAGTGGAGAAGTATTATCTAAACTATTGAAGAGAAGTATTATTTAAACCATCTTCATAAAAGCTATAGAGGAGAAGTATTATTTAAACTATAGGGAAGTATACAAGCCAATGCATAGTGATAAATTGGAAACCAAACAAAATGGAAAGCCATACTTAAAACACAACAGAATATAAATGTACACAAAGACTCACCTTAACTGAAAAAATGAATGATAATTTATCCGTTACAAGATGCTCCTGTATGATAATGTCAGACCAAGATATCAATTAGAAGCTAAAATATACATAAGATCCCAAAATAGACAAAAATTATAAATCTCATCATTGATTCATCCCCATTCCCCAAATTAAAATTTAAAAGTTTCTAATAAGGAAACTTTGTTGGGGATAATAATAATAGAAGCTGCAAGACCTAAAGCATCAAAAATTTTCACCAATAGTGATGAACAGATGATAATAAGTGTCACAATAAAAGAAACACATATGGCCTCTTCCACAGTCAACTTACTCAGAAACGTATTGAGTATAAAAAGTGGAGTGAATTTTGTTAATCATACATCTGGTCATCATGAAAAACATTAGAACTATATTATGCAGGAGGGAGACCCAAAATGACATGAAATCCTCTCTGAAGATCATAGCCAAATCTTACAGCATTCAATCTTCCCATGCATACATGATTTAGGAAGGTGAGATTCAGCTCTAGTCATTGATGAAGATTAACCGTATTTTGCTCAAATTTCCCAGCCACCAGTAATGTAAACCATCCTACCACATCAAGCAAAAGGAAAACTCAACAAAATCTTGGCTACTAAATCTTCAAACTGCTGCCTGTGTATAGAGAATGACTTCCACTATAATATGAAATGTCAAGTGCTATTAACATTTGTGGCATGTAGAGATGGAAATTGTGACCGTACACATCTTATCCCCCACATTGACACCCACTAAAAAATAGGTATAGGGAATAACAACGCACTCTAAGTATAGGTGTAACAACCCAATGAGGCTCAAAAAAAAAAAGATTCAACTGTCATTGTACCCGCAGTTCATATCTGTTGGGTCTAATGGCCATGAGTTATTCTAGCTCGTCTTTTAAGTCCAATCCATCATAGGTAGCTTGTAACATGGTAAAGGGTGACTTCCAAGGTGATGAGCAATAGTTTGTTCTAAAATTGATGTCTAGAGCACCCAATCCACTCACTATTTGCAATTGTCACTATATTCCCCAGTCCTCTGCTTGCTTTGGCCCACAACCAAAGCAGGATAGCTGTGCATTTGGAAAAGGTAAATCTCAAAAACATTTAAGTATCCAGTTTATTTACATAGTGTTGGATACCTTGGACATTTTGAAGCTTTTCTCATTTTCATTTTTCGGACTTCTTTAACGATGTCAAAGATGTTTCTTTTTTCTAACTACAGAGACCAGTCCACTGGGGAAAAAAAGCTAACGTACAAAACACTAATAGTTTTGGAATGATATCACTCACTAAGCAAAAAACTAAACTGACTATCTTATTGAATGAGTCACTAGAGATTGTTGATGAGGGGATGAAAGAGAGGGTGAAGAGAGAACAAGAAGGCACAACAAGAGAGAGATTAAAATGTTGTCAACGGCAATAAGTTTGGTGAAACCTAACTAAATAAGATATAGGAACTGAGAAGATTAATTTTTAGAAATGAATAAACCAAGAATGCAACCTTTGTACACGATAAGATTACTCCATAATGATATGAAGTCATGGGTTCAAACCACAAAACAAGCTCTCTACAATACAAAAGTAGGGGCAACCTACATCTAACCCTTCTCAGAACCCATAATGTGGGAGCTCCGTGCACTAGGGCACACTTTTTAAGTCTCAAAACTAAGAAAAACTGAGTAGAGCTTCCTGTATATGAAAGGGTAAATTAAGGAAACAGTATATCCTTTGCAAGGGAAAAAATACAATAAGAAATTAAAAAAATCAAGAACAATTGATTAAACTAACCTGTCCATACACAAGTTTGCTTAGATCACTGAGGGAGGGAGTTCTCTCCACTAGTCTTGCCTGCAAAAAATGAAAAGATGCAATGAAATAAGATAATGCACTACAGATAGATTCACTGTGATAAGGAGAAAAGACAAAAACAACTCCCATAATTGTGGTGAACACGTCAAGGGCCATCTTCAAAGCAAACAATCAAGAAGCCCAACAAGTTCTTATACATGTGGTGAGACAGTATCGAATGATAATTGCCACACAATATTAAAATTGATTTCCTTTCTCAGGCCAAAATGGCTGTCATGGCATGGGTGGCACTATTGGCAGCATGAAACAAATTCCTAACAGTGGAGAACCTGAAGAAAAGAGGTCTAGCACTTCCCTAAAGGTGCTTCCATGTGCAAACCGAAAAGGAGACTTTGCACCATTTGCCCTTAAGATGTAATTCGGCTCAGAATTTGTGTAATAGCCTATTCTTTTATTAGGATCATAGGTTCAAGAGAAATTTTTTCCGAGAAATTGTTAGCCTGGAATGGTTTCCTGGATGCAGAAAGCCATAATAATTGGACAATGATTCCTTTGGCAGAGGCATAGACCTTATGTAGGGAACGTAATGCTTAAGCCCTTTAAAACATTATGAGTACACATTATTTGCCTTTGGACCAAAGGTTCTCATGATCTTATCCCTCTTCTACAGCAATTTGATATATTTTGTTGATATCATATTATTGTTTAGCTTTAGTTATACACTTTTGTATTTAAACGGTGTGCCTTGTAATCCAATTCATGAAAATTGAACTCACCACTCAGAAGAAAAAAAAAGATCCTCATTTCAATAAACTAGCTGGAATATCAAAGATGATAGAGTCAATAATGGCATGACCCCTAAACATTAGGGGATTGGAAAACACCAGCACTTATGTCCTTAGTAGAATTTTCTAGAAGTACAATGTCAACTATACTAATATTGGCCTATGAACCCTCGATCCCCAAGACAAAACCCTCTAAAAAAAAGAAAAAAAAAAAGACAAAAAACTAAATAAAGAACAAGAAGAAGGGATTCACAAACTTTGGGTGGATGCTTGGCTGATATTCGAATACATATCAAGATTACACTGTATCAATTATCGTACACCATACTTTAATATCATCGTGTCACGGTCGTAGGCCGTCGCATGCATATCAAACCAGTTGCAAAGACTAAAACCATGTACAGTTACAATAAACTTGACCCAAAGGCATAAAAATGCAAGAATTTGAGTAGTTGATGACAATTCTAAGACCTCTTATAAATCTCGGGATTTTTTTGATATTTTCGAATGTACTAATATGTATTGTTAATTTCGAGTATTTTTGATTGAATTTTAAACTATATGACTTGAATAAATCTTTTATCTATATGATAATTCATCAAGCATGAAAATTGCACATATATTATAATCAATAATAAAAAAACATAGCATATTGGTAAATAAGTAATATAAAAAAAATTAATTAATAACCAATCATGTTAAAGCAAGTAAATTTCAAACAATAAGACAATAGTTGTTAGTAATAATTGATAAAAAAGAAATTAGAGGCCAAGGGGCACAAGGGAGTATAGAGTGTAAAATGGTGGTCAATGGTGACAGGTGTGAAGAAGAAATGAGAGGGGCCCTTAAGAACAAAAGAGAAATGGAGCGGAAAATCCACAAAACATGCCAAACAATTTAAAGTAGACAAAGACTAAGACATATCGGTTTATATTAGTCAACATAGATGCAATATTGTTAAAATCGGTATGTCTCTTCTAATGCAGTTGTGAATCGATAAGGCTCCAAATCACTACAAGTACCATATAGTTTGCTGAAAACCAATATGTCACATAGTATGAACATAGAATCGGTAGCCCAAATATCCGATACATCTAAGTCAATACATATCATATTAGCTGATATTTAATACTATATCCTACACCAAAATAAAAACTATCAAACAAGTAAATGAATAAAGGACGCATATTTGTAATCAGCAATGCAAACCTTAACACCTCCAGGAAAAGAGAACGCACATAGATCCTTCGAGCGCATAGGCAACCTCTTCCCAGGTGGATACTTGAAAAGAATCTGCAGTCAAGTGACAAGAGAAAATAATAAACCAACATGTTGCCATTCATAATGCAACCACAATAGTTTTTAAAAGTGACCCCTGGAAATTTTGATACACATTCCATTTGCAGGGCCAGGGGGACTGGGGAGTAAACGAGTGAACTCAGTGTTATATACTGTCATACAATTAATAGAAAGTTATTCAATAAGATTTTTTGGGGAAAAAAAAAGTCAAGTGGTGATGTGACAACTAGACATCATTAATATTCAACCAAAGAAGTAGCAACAGCTAATCTTATAAGCAGTAATTGCTTTTTATAGACTAGAATGACGCAATCCTTACTTAAAAATATTCCAAAAGCAAAAATTAAAGGTAAAGATCACTCAACACCAATGATTTCAAATGAATCTGGGAAGCCCGAAAATTCTGTTTAAAACAGGCTTCTGTTTATGTCTTCCTGGAGAAAAAAAACCCAATGCACAAAATGAATTATGGGAAATGAAACAGATCTGATAATTCCCTTACATGCAGCAGAGGGAAAACAAGTACAGTTTCATTGGTTCATGTTTACAGTTACCCTAGAAGGCTGGCTTGTCTAATATCTAATATTAAAGTTTAAAATTGTTGGAATAAGTGCTCAAAGAAAACAAGAGCCATTTTAGTTGTGCTGAAAGTCTAATAGCCCAAATGCATTCAAAAACTTACACTGCCGTCAGTTTTCTATAGGTTATGACTTCTTCAGAAATTTCAGATTTATGTATATCTTGATCAATTGAAAAGAATGGAAATTAGCAAAACAGAAACCATTTGTAATTTACTTATAAGAAAAAATTAATGCATCGAGGTAAATAGTTGATAAGAGATGGAATAAAAATGCTGAAAAAGAGGTGGTAGTAGTGTGAGAAAATGACAGGAACACCACTTATTCTTTGTTCATGCTAAAAATATGAGCTGTAAAGCATTAAGAGTTAAAATTAGTACTGTCAGAAAGAGGTGGTAGTAGTGTGAGAAAATGACAGGAACACCACTTATTCTTTGTTCATGCTAAAAATATAAGCTGTAAAGCATTAAGAGTAAAAAGTAGTCAAGCTAAGTTGATCAACATAGCAGGGAGGCATCTTCACCCAACTGATTGAGGGACAATTTGACAGTTCGAGACGAATAACTGTAGAAGTTTGTCAGGTCTCATGGAAAATAGAAATTAAGGCATCTATGAGAACCAAAAGCCTAAATTTAATAATTGCATAAATCTAATCCGTGGACTATATAGTCCATGAAGAAAGCAATTCCAAAGTTGGCTTGCCATATTGGATCAGGGACTGAAATAAGGTTGTAAAACGGGTGTGCAAAAATGTCCAGACAGCAGCATTTGGAGGTCTCTTAAAATATCCCGAAGAGGGCCAGCATTTGGTTAATTTGGGAATCAAGGTAAAACACAATGCTAAATTGCTGAATTGTGTGCAACAAATGGGCTTGAATCTGCATGGAAAGATGCATTTGAGATACTGTAAAGTAATCTAGTTCAGAAGTTCCATCAAGATAAACAAGCAAACAAGTGTCCAGCAATTAGTAGTCACTAAAGCTTTTAGATTGCCGTCTCATAAAGCATGAAAGCGCATGTTCACCAATGTTCTCAGAAAGGGCAACCTATATGCTGACAAACAAGCCAACATTCCATTAGAGAGAAGCTCATAAGCACCAAAAAGCCATTCGTTGGAAGCAGATTACTCGCTATTTGGCTGATCAGACTCTAGCTCTACTGCAGCTTACCCAGGGAAAAAATAAAAAATAATGCCCCTAGCTTATAATTACCAGCTAGGATTATTACTAAGAACAAAGAGAAAGGTGAGGTTGATAAACCGTAGGGTAACACGAGAGAAGTGTGGCCCAATGCACAAGGCTTCTCGAATTATGAGCTGTGGGGAGGATATATACACCTTACACCAATATTGCAAAGAGGCTATTCCATTGTTTTAACCCATAACCCATAGGCCACAAAAGTCAATCTTACCAATCAACCAAAGCTCACACTTGGCCAAAAAGTTTAATAGTTCACAAAAAATACCTTAGGTTCCAATGATGGAGATGAAGGCATATGATACTGTGGTGATTTACATTCTCTTCTATCTAATCTTGCCATTTCAATCTCCCACTTCTTTTTCCTGGAGAAGTCATCTTTGACAGCTTCTATATTTGCATCTGGATGAAGACCCGTAACAACGAAGTGTTCAAAAAGCGAAGTGGGGTCGTTATACTTTGTACGGTCCTAAATTATCATAGACATAAGAATTACTTCATCATAGTAAGAAACACATAAAATCTAGTTAGATGAGAAGACTAATGGTAGACATAATAGCAATAGGGGGCAATTGATGATGGGCTGTGAATAGCAGAGTACAAGTTTAAAATTATAAATTGAAAGGAACAAGACATATCCAATGACAAGTTCAGTTTGGGAACAGTAAAATTAGGAGAAACTACTGAGTACAATCATCAGTTCACCACAAACTAAATACATGTGGAACCTATGCATTATCTTTCACATCATGAAGCATTCAAGTATCTAGCAATCAGAACAATTTGGAAACCATTTTAATGTTGACTTCCAACTTATTTCAACATTTTTTTTCTCTTTCTTTATCTAAGCATGTATTTCTCAATTGGGGGGCATCTTGTCATTCTCTTTGATACACTTTTTGTTTCCCAATCTCCCACTCACTCAAACACTGCAAAAAAAAAAAAAACAATCTGCCAAATTAGTATGGTGCATGCGAGCCAAAAAGAGAGGAGGGGAGAAACATGCCGCTCAAACACACTGCATTCTCCAAAGATTGGAGGCTGTCCAATCCTTTTTATATCTATCCAAGTCTTTAAATCTTACTCTATGTGTCCTTGTTCTGCAAATCACAATCAGATCCCTCTTCCTGAATGGTAGATTACTGATATCTAAGCCATATGACAAACAAAGGAGCTGATCTCGTCTAATATATGGGAAAAACATAATATGCTCTCTATCTTATGTTTAGAGTCAACAAGAAATCTCATGAGTTTTTGCCAAGTTCCTCAGCATTCAAAGGAGTGTTGGTGTAGCAATAAGGTATTGAAGAGCCATGATAGCAACCGTATCCGGCTGGTTGCAGATTGCATAAAGAACAAGAAATTGATAATAATCTGTATTTCATAGCAACCCTTTTATTTTACAACCATGCCACCAAAAAGGAAGCCTGATACACAAGAACACATACATTTTTTCAAGCTTGAATCCTATTATATTAATTGAGAATACCATTATTTATAGACTTTTAATGGCAGCTACATATTGGTCGAGACTTTCCTGCATTGCAAAGTCTAGGAGGGTTAGGTGTATGCATCAATGCCCCAATACTACAAAAAGGTTGTTTTCATGGTATGCAAACCAGAGCAAACAATCCATTAATTGATGCAGACTTTTATGATCATATCCAATCATTAATGGCCATTTTAAGTTTTATATAAGAGAATGTGTCAGAGTATCGTACAATTTATAAACTGGGCATGTCTTGCATGTCAATAGCTACAATTCTAGAAATAACCAAGAAGAAAAAACATGGCACAAGCTATTAATTCTCAGAAGTTTAATGCAAGTAAAAGAACTAAGGGTTCCAACTCATCACCCTTCCTTATGCACCAAGTAGTCAATTATCAAGTCCTTTTCAGATGTCACATTCTAACCAAGCAAAGGAAGACTCAAGTCCACCACAAATCCTCCCTAAATTAAGCTGCTTAAATTTTATATCATGCAACCCAGACTCACAGTAAAAGCAAAGAATTTTTTTTTTTTTTTGGGTAAGAAGATTTTAACAATACCAAGAAAACCCTCAATGAGGAAATAAGAAAACATATACTAACATGACCGAAAGCATATTAGTAGTGTATCATAGCTAAAATGATTAGCAAACATAACCAAAAAAAGTCTTCATATCTATTGCATAACCATGTTGTTTAACCTCAAGTACAAGGATTCAACAGCTTGCCTGAACTCACTGCACAAATGCCTTTTTTGGCTAACCTGCACAACTTCATCAGTAATTGAAAAACTGAGATTGCATAATGCCTAGTGCAAAGGCCTGCAAAGATTTTGAGCTGTTCAAAAGGTAACAATCCAAAACTAATGGGGCAGGGAAAACTACGGAAGCAAAAATGAAGAATGATGACAATGCTAATGGAAGTAATTTGTTTTGTTTGAACACTCAATCAAATGATTGGTTCATATGAAATAAATCTAAATATCACGATATGACATCTCCCTAAGATTGTTTGCATTCTCAGTGGTGAAGATTATGTGGAAGACAATACACCAAATTGTAGACCGATCTTTACAGTGGTTCATAAATCTATGAAATGTTGGGCAGAAGAGTCTGAATAGGATTCAAGACCAGGTATGGAGATCAGTGTAAATCACCTAATGGGTAATGGCATACAACTCAATTTTGAGAATCCTTGTTTTTGCAAAATATTGGGATGAATGATCAAGGAAGACAAAAATTTTGGTAATAAAAGAACAAAAGACTGAGAACACGGTTTGGGATCAAATGGGGAGGTGTTTAATCTCTGAAAATAACATTGAGACATAGCATGCAACTCAATTTTGACAATACTTGTTTTGATAATGGCTATAAACTATTAAGTTTGATCTGCAGAATGAGATGAAGCTGGGGAAGCTACGGGGAAATGACTCTGTGGTTTGTGTTGGGTGGTGAAGATATCCCCTTTGAGTTTTGGACATGAAGAGGCAGCGCAGGGCATGAGGCTTCCCTCATAGACTTTAAGGAAAATCCAATGTATGCAACCTTATCCTTATAATACATTGAGATTATTTTCGTAGTTTGAGCTCAAGTCTTCCCACATCGGAACAACCTTACAGTTGCACCAAAGAACACCCCACATAAATAACATAAACAGACACAAAAAATAGAGAGGGGGGGGAGCTCTTCTTGAAAGAAAAAGAAAGTTCTTGCCTTAACCAGACTACCACTGAAGACCATAACTCCTAGCATTCAAAAGAACTCAGGGGCAAAATGGAGAGGACTGACCATATAAGACAAGCTACACATATCGTGAATTGTTCTCCTACTATTAGCCAACATTGTCACGTAGTATGGACAGCTAAATTAAAAAGGCTACGGTGCAAGATTGGCATTCCACAATCTTCTTGCTAAGAGAAGGGTGGTTGTTCAGTTTCCAACAAGTAAAGGCCAAGTTCATAATTCCGATGCTCCATAGTTCAACAGGAGTTCAAAGATTATATTAAGGCCAGGATCAGATGTGGCCATAGATAGAGGATCTGGAGTTTAATAAGGATATTGGGGCTACCATAGCTATAAGGGTTCAGTTATCTAGTCAATTAGTAGCCATGGACTGACAATGTTTAAGCAAGATTGGCAATTTGGTCAGATGTCATAGTACTACAGAATAATGGCAGCATAGAAACATCGTCCGTCATTTGCTTGTTGGTGGAAGTGAGGATTGATGCACAGTTGCCCACTGAAGTGCAGCATCTTCAGGAGGCTTTAACCATTATACAGTCTACAAAGAATCATTTACCAGAGAAACCCTTTAGCTGTGGTGTGTGTTCAAAATTTGGGGATATGACAGGGAATTACACCATTAATTCTAAGCCTACAATGCAATGAATAACTATTACTTAGAGAGAAAGTCCAAGGGGTTGGGAAAGACCAACAAGACTAGCAACACAATGAGGCAGTGGAAGGAAATGGGTAGACTACAATCAAATCTAAAAAATACTGCTCCTAGCAAGAACAAGGCGTAGTGTCAAGTTCAGCTGCAAATCATAATCTTTTTGAGCTTTGAAGTCAGCTAGAAGCCAGTAGATGGCTTCCTTGACTGAAGATGATCTGATTTCCGGTATACATTGGCCGATAATTACAATGTGAAGACATGAAATGGACACCACTGGCTGCCTTTGGTTAGGTCAAAGGTTCATTACTATCAAAATATTTGGGAATGCTCCATGTTGCATCCAGAGGGAATCTTAGCCAATACAAGCTCCTGCTTGACAAGATTTTGGCTCCAATTCAAAGCCAAGAGACAAGATACCTATCATATGTGTTTCATATGCAAATCTAGAGGCACCTTATCCAGTGCCATGCATGGATCCATGCAGGTAGGATTCAGGCAATTCTGTTTGCTGCAATTTTTTTGTGGTGCAGGTAGCGTGGCTAGCAAAAGATTTTTGGTAAAGAAGGTGGAGTTAGGATTAGAGACTGCTATAAATAGAATTTTGCAAGCTAAATGTGCCTTGACAGTCATTACTTGTTTGGTTGCTAATCAAAGATTGGATGAGCAAGGCAGATTTGCTGCAAATTCAATTATTTCCCCATAACCAATCTGCAAAAAGTGGCTCAATGTGCAACTTCCCATTGTGGGCTCTGGAAAGGGTCAAATATATGCAGGCATGCCCCCATATTAAATTGAGATTGTTTTGTGATTTGAACCAATTTGTGTTGTACACAAGAGAAGAGGAAAGCCATGAACAGTTGTTTTGTCACTTTTTCTCTTTACAGATTAAGAGTCATAATGTGTTGCGGTTGGGTCATAATAGGAAACCTCAAGCCTGGGATGAAAAAGCTGTTGTGAACCAATAATATCCCAAAGAAAGAGCTTCGATCCTTAGCTGTGAAGGTGCCTTTGCAGCTACATTATATTAATGGGCCAAAAGGAATAGAAAATTTTTCAAGCTAAGATCAAGGTACCACTAGAAGCAATTGAATATAAGTATTTTTCAACCTCAAAACGGAAATTAATATAAGTATTTTCAGCAATTGAATATAATAAAAAACACTAGAAGCATCTTAACAAACAATAAAGCATCACATTTGCAACAAAATTGACATAAAAGTGAGTAAATTCATTTTTTCATCACTAACTTGCCATTTTTTCCTCACAGGCTTGGTAGATTATCTCCTCATTTATAACCCTTCACGCTTCTTTCCACTAGAGAACTTAGCTCATTTGTTTCCCTTTCTTCATCGATCTAGAGATTTCTTCTTTTTTTTTTCACAATCTCTTTCCCAACTCATTCATTGTTTATTTCCAACCAACTTTCCTTTTCCTTTCCTTTGCTGATTCCAAAACCTTATGTATGGAATTCCCATGGCTAGTTGATCCCTCCATTCCTTTATTAACGAAATCCTTAAAATCCATAGCTTCCTTTCAAGTCGCTTTATCTCCTCCATCCTTTACCATTTTGGGTTTTGGGGCACTGGGATATATCCACTGCATATCAGAACTTTCTCAAACTAAAAAATTATTGGCTTCCATTCATATTCAACCAGATGTTTCTTCTTCTTCCCACAAGTCCTCTTTGATACACACAATAAGGAAATTTTGGTTTAACATCAATTACAATTAGCACTCAAGAAAAACCTAGTCTTTCTCTTGTGGGTTATGGCAGCAATTTGATCCACATTGATATTCCTACAAACTAACCACATTTTTCTTAGCATTTTTCCATTTCCAAAAACTGCAATAACCATGGAAATTTAACCCAAGGAAGGACCAATGTCAGGGATTCCATCTAAAAAGGTTTCAAAGTCACAGGGTATATCTGGAAAAAGCCCAAGTCATAAATTCTTTGAATCCATTCAAGGATTCAGATTTGAAAGGGAAAGGAATAAGTCCATTATCCGGTTCATGAAGATTGGTAAGCCCCGCTTTTACCCATCGTCTCTAGCATATCTTTTCATAATCTTGAAGACAGGTGAACCATTCAACACATATTCTACTGCAGCATCAGTCAATAGCTAATCCTTCTAAATCACCTCCACACGTGAACCTCCTTTCTGACACAACATTGAGATTGTTCAGTAAAAGTCAATTTCATTTCAAAATTTGTGCATCCAATTTATGGAAACATACTCGTATCACCATCTAATCATTGATCATGCTCCCACTCTCTTGGAACTTCTCAACATATATAGAAAAATCCTACATTCGTTGAAATGAAATCCTACCTCATCTCCTTAAACGGAAGTAGTCTCTTAGCTACCATGCTTTAAGCATTAGCCTATAGCAGCAGAAATTCTTTATTTCCTTTTTCACTTAAAATAGCAAGGCCTAAACCTACAGCTCTGCTCAGTAGATATAAACAATAGAAATTAGTTTTTATTTATAAATTTTTTATAATCTATGACGATCTATTTTGGGGAGGAAGATAAAGACCTGCAAAGAAGAAAGAATGATCTCTGCAATATATAAAATTAGTAAATTGAACTAGCTCTTGGTAGATAAATTAGCTGCACAATCCACCTTTGTATCATGTGATCCTAAAATACTATGTAAGGAGTCCCAAATCCAAATTAAAAATCCAGCTTTGTTCATTTGTCGCATCCTACCCACATTAGTTATTTACATAACATGACTCATATCGTTGAAGAATGTTTAGACCCTGGTCATAAAGAATAACACAGCGGTTCAAAAAAATGCGTAGGCATGAACTGAAGCAGGAACCAGCCATACATATTTGTACATACATCAAGTAGACAACTTAAATTCAAATGATCGGCAATTAAACAAATCTCTCACGAAAGAAACATTTTAAACAGTTCTTAATGAACAAAATCAATCAAACAAGTAATAGTTTCAAAAAATCATCAGAAGGTAGTGAGCATACTGGAGTCTGAGACTGAAGCTGATACCACTGACGTTTTTGATTTGCCAAGACCTCAGGATTGAAATTAAATGGCCGATTATCATTTTCTGAGTTCCCACCCCACTTCCAAGCCCTCTGAATCTGCAATTTAATGCTCTGAAAACTACTATTACGATTATGTGAGCGGCTCACAATTTCACTATGACTACGTCTATGGCCCATCAACACTGGTGACGTATTTCCACTTCCCATGTAGACATTTTGAAGAGCCTCATTAGCCATTTTAACTGCTTCTTCATTATTTTGTTGTAAAGACCATGAAGGGGAAGCTGGCCGGTCTTCTTGTCCATCACTATCTTCTTTTATTTCCATTCCAATCAGGTGATGCTCATCGTTTATCTCCCATATATCACTTCCCTCAACATCCCACTGAATCCCATTGCAAAAACACAAAACCATTCAACATTAATAACCACTATCCAAATTCGTCAAACTCCTCCAGAATTCATGAAATTAAGAAAATCCGCTATAGTCTAATTAGACCCATCAACCAAAAAAATCAATTTTTTTCCCAATATCTTCTAAATCTCCTCATACAAGTGAACCAACGTCCTCAGCAGAATTTGATAATCGGTCAAATAATGCACTTTACTGAACGTAAAATCAGTGACCTGTCCGCACAAGATAACAATGACAATGTTAAATTATTAGGCACAATCCAACAGTGCAAACAATTGAAATCCGCATCGTCGATATATCGCGTAGCGACCAACTTGCTTTAATTTAGGATTAAAAACTCAAATTATCAAATACATGATATCAAGGATTTGAATGTAATCATGGGAATGGGTGAATTTTCAAAGTGGCTGATCAAGTATGCAAAATAATAAGATAGCCACAAAAATTGAAAATAAATAATAAAATTGTGAAGTAGCATGTCCATACCTCTTCTCAGTCACTAGAATTTACGATGTTTACCAAGATATTTACTTTGAGAAGGAAAGCGATGGAGGCGGAGAAAGGTAAAGGACAGACAGAGGAAAGGAAAAGGTCGCCAAAAATAACAGACGTCCCAGGAAGAAGATGGGCAAACACAGTACGAGTCTACATGAAAAAGGAACCGTTCTAGGGGAGTTACCACAGCTGTCCAATGAGATCCGGATGATGCACCTATCATGGATATAAAGTGCATTTATTTACAAATTAATGGATATAATTTAATCAT
>JAODPA010157121.1:0-14514 GCA_025585075.1 Nepenthes mirabilis
GATATAATTTTTTGAAAGCCTATATTAGCATTTTGAGCATGATTTAAGATATATTTTTTAATGTATCGTGCAAGTCGCATAGAACATCCCATGATTTGTAAAATTAAGCTAAATTCACAAAAATCTTAAAAAAATAAATCAAAATTTAGGGAAAAAAAATACAGGATAATAATATTTATTTAAGTAAAATTGACCCCATTCTCTCAAAATGGCTTATCAAACAGTATATTTTTAGTTGACTGAACAAGATGGACGCAAAATAATAAGCAAATTCATATTTCAGGCTCCATTTTATTGGCCGAATAAATATTTATTTACCATTAAACTCAATTTGGTAAACAAATCACCCGATTTCGTCATTATGATTTTTAAAAAATGAAAAATAAAAGTAAACCTCCTCTCTTTCAATGATTAAATAGATAAATATAGGTATTTTTTTATCTTTATTAGACCCAATTAAAATCAAATATTTTATAAGATCAGATTTAATCAGTCTGAAATTTTATATCTTTTGTCACAATATATTAACATTATTGGAAAATATGATCAAAATTTAAGCCCAATTAAATTATTAGGCAAATATTAAATGTATTAGTCAATAGATTACCAATATAACGACTTATTATAATTTTGTAATAGAATGAAAAATATCAGTATCAAAAAACTCGATATTAATATAGCACCGTGCCCAACATCAGGGCATATCTCCGGCAATGCTTGCTCGTCCACGAATTTCGCCCCCCGGTCGGCACAGAACGAATTTGCAGGGGATCACATAGCCTCATCATCGCCAATGCACGTGGTCTCAAAGTAGGCATTTTCCACCAGTGCCTTGCCCATTTGATTGTGGATACCATCTCAATTATCTAGCGCTCAACTCTCAGTGTAAGCTTTAAATATATCAGCCAATATTTTGCTCCATGAATCCTCTACCCCAAAAAAGGAAAATACAAGTACATTTGCTATAATTTGGACAGCAAAAAGCAGTTTGAGAAAGGAAAAGATTAATAACAATTTTCAAAGGGAACATGTCACGGGCCCGATAAATACAGAGGGGGACATGGCTCGGGTTCCTCCGATTACCCGCCGTAGTGCTCGACAAATTCAACCACCTCGCAAATACCTGGATTACATTTAGTTATATTGCATTATTTTATTTTCATACTTTATATTTTATTTCCATACTGCAACTTACGTGGCCACTGTTGGGAATACGCTTCTGTTACTGCTGGCCACATGTTTTCGGTTACCAAACATAGAGGGCGGTTTCCGTCATCATTGAGTTGTTACTATTTGCCGGTTTGGCCTTGCTTCCGTTTTCGTGAGTATTACTATATATGTAACTAAGGGGCTACAGTAATGAGACAGCTGGATTCCATTATCTTCTTTGCCCACTCACTTCCCCCGGACTCTCTCTCTCACTCTCACTCTCAACCTCTCTCTCTTTGGAAGTCCTTATCCCCTGCTATTTCAGTGTTCTTGCTGTGTGTGCAGGAAGGCGAAGAGAAAAAACGACCGCAGGGATCCTTGGATTTCCTGGGGATTTTGGCTAAGGCTCGATCGCAGTCCAGAACTTGACACAGGCGCGTATCATTTGGTGCTCTCGTTGAGAGAGAGATGACAGAGGGAACTATAACTCGCTATAAAGCTCTGGAGGAGTCAATCGCTGGACTAGCACAGGATTTGAAGAACGTGGCGGCCACCATCCAACAACATGCCGAAGGTATAGCTTCCAACTCCACCCTCATCGACCACATTCAAAAATCTCTAGCCGAACTCATCCATTCTGTAAATCTCCCCGAGAAACAACCTTCGCTGCCGCCTTTATTGCCAAACCCCCCTTCAATTACAACTTCACCGTCACCGGTGGTGATCCCACCCTCTCACACCCTAACGTCCGTACCACCGATGCCACCAGATAGCCCAAACACTAACCACTTACGCTTGCCTAAACTTAAGATTCCTTTTTTTTTTTGGGAGAACGTGCTCGGCTGGCTCTTCCAGATCGACCGATTTTTCATATATCATGACACCCCACCGGAGCAAAAGTTAACCATAGCGGCGTTTTACATGACTGGCGCCGCCCTGCAATGGTACCAGTGGATGCATGCAACCCGACAACTATCGTCTTGGGAAATTTTCGCTCGAGATTTGGAGCTTCGGTTCGGACCTTCAACATATTTAAATCATGAAGCTGCTCTCTACAAGCTTCGTCAAACCAGCACTGTAGCTACCTATATGATAGAGTTCGAATCTCTCTCCAACCGAACCACCGGACTCTCCACCACCAATCTTCTGAACTGCTTTATCTCTAGTCTTCATGATGACATCAGACGAGAGCTGTTATTACTCAAACCCTTCTCCTTACCGGAAGCCATAGGCATGGCCAAATTAGTAGAGGAGAAATTGGAAGCTGGGCGGCTACATCCTCACCGTCCATTACCCTCTAAATCTTCGATGACCACATCGACAGTTTTTCCAAAGAACCCCACTCCTTCCCATTTTCCCCCAAAATTGCCTATACGGAGACTTACCCCATCGGAGATGGCAATTCGCAGGGAAAAGGGCTTATGTTTCAATTGCGATGAGCGATTTACTCCTGGGCATCAGTGTAAACCACCGCAATTCCTATGTATGCTCACGGAGGACGACCTTACTACATACCCCACTTCACCGACCTCAGGGGAGGACTTATCCGACCCAAGCCCACCAACAGAATTATTACCAGAGACAGAGATGACTCGTATGGCCCTCGAAGCTACGCCAACAATCTCCTTACATGCATTGGAAGGACACTTTGTCCCTTCCACACTGAGATTGCAAGGAGTGGTTACTGGGCAACCCGTGGTCGTATTAGTGGATGGCGGTTCCACTCATAATTTTCTACAATCACGCCTAGCAAAGCACCTGGGACTTTCCATCGTCCCTTCCCAGCACCTCAGTGTCACGGTGGGGAACGGGGACTTTTTGCAGTGTGAAGGTATGTGCTCCAATGTTATGCTTACTTTGGGAGCAACCACTTTCAATGTAGATCTCCACTTACTACCGATATATGGAGTGGATGTTGTGCTAGGTGTACAGTGGTTGGCTTCTATTGGCCCTGTATTATTCGACTACAAGGCATTATGGATGAGTTTTACTTATGAAGGAAAACATCTCACTCTTCACGGCTTGCAAAAACCCTCAATGTCCACTATAACTCTAGGCCAGTTAAGACGAGATGACATTACTCACTCTGTTGCCTCCTACTTTCAGCTCACTATCACTTCTGTGTCAGACGATGAAGTAAACTGTCCAACTTGCCTACCCTCCAATGTTGACTCAACCGTTCTCAATACACTCAACGACATCCTTACCTCCTATGCCGACGTGTTTGCCATTCCCCACAACCTACCACCTCACCGCCACAATGACCATCACATTCCCCTCAAATCACATACTTCGCCTGTGAATGTAAAGCCTTATCGCTATCCTCACTTCCAAAAAGCTAAAATGGAAAGGTTAATACGGGAAATGCTGGTAGAGGGAATCATCTGTCCAAGTACAAGTCCATTCTCCTCGCCAGTGCTGTTGGTTAAAAAAAAAAGACGGAAGTTGGCGATTCTGTGTAGACTACCGGGTGCTCAACGCCATCACAATCAAGGTTCGCTTTCCAATTCCGACCGTGGACGAGTTGCTAGACGAACTGCATGGTGCTCAAATTTTTTCTAAGCTCGATTTACGCGAAGGATATCACCAGATGTGGGTTCATGCGGATGACATCCATAAGACAGCATTTTGGACGCACGAGGGACATTATGAATTCTTAGTCATGCTATTCGGATTGTCGAACGCTCCCTCCACATTTCAATCCGAGATGAATGCTATTTTCCGACCCCTGCTACGGAAGTTTGTTTTGGTGTTTTTTGATGATATATTGGTTTATAGTCCCTCCTAGGAACAGCATTTCCAGCACCTCACCCAAGTGCTTCAGATCCTGCGCCACCATTCTTTCCATGCCAAACAAAGTGCGAATTTGGCCGATCCATTCTGTCTTACCTAGGACACATTGTGTCAGCCGAAGGAGTAGCAGTGGATCCTGCCAAGATTGAGGCCATCCAGCGCTGGCCCATACCCTCGAATGTCTGCCAGCTACGAGGATTTTTGGGTCTAGCTGGGCATTATCGGCGGTTCGTCGCGCAATATGTGCAAATCTTAACACCCTTTACGAAACTGTTAAGGATGCCTTCCTGTGGACAAGTGAAGCTGAAACTGCTTACATTGCCCTCAAGGTTGCTCTTACTACCACTCCTGTTTTGGCTCTCCCAGATTTTTCCAAGCCTTTTATAGTGCAAACAGATGCCTCTGGGTATGAAGTAGGAGCCGTCCTCCTCCAAGATGGCCACCCTATAGCTTATTTCAGCAAGCAACTGGGAACCAGATTACAGGCAGCCTCCACATACATTAAGGAGCTTTGTGTCGTAACAGAGGCGGTAAAAAATGGCGGCAGTACCTTTTGGGCGCCAAGTTTACCATCCAAACTGACCACCAACCCCTCAAAACATTATTGAACCAAACTATACATACCCCGAATCAGCAACGCTGGATTACCAAACTGATGGGGTATGACTTTGATATTGTGTACCAAGCCGGTAAAGAAAATGGCCCGGCTGACGCCTTGTCTCGAGTTTCAGACGCCACATGTCATGCGTTACAAGCCACATCGCAACCAGTCATGGCATTAATATCAGCATTACGAAAATTTTATGTGCGGTATACCCCTTTGGCAGAATTTGTCCAGTCCATTCTGGATCGGCCAGGTGAACATATAGATTATTCCTACCGGGATGGACTCATATTCTATAGGAACCGCATCCTGGTTCCTCCAGAATCAGCACTACAAGACTTGATACTACAAGAATTCCACAACTCCCCAGTTAGGGGGCACGCGGGGTCTCAACGCACTCATGCGTGCATAGCTGTTGTTTTTTTCTAGCCACACATGAGAAAGGACATCCGTGACTTTGTTTCAGCTTGCATTACCTGTCAGCAAGCCAAACCCATCAACACACCACCCCAAGGCTTACTCCAACCACTTCCAATTCTTGGACAGATTTGGGAGTGTCTTTCCATGGATTTCATTACACACTTACCTCCTTCACAGGCCAAAACAGCTATTCTGGTGGTGGTTGATCGACTGTCAAAGTATGCTGACTTTTCCCCCCTGAACACTCACTTTACAGCAGCTACAGTGGCCGAAGTATTCATTAAAGACATATGCAGATTACATGGTTTTCCTGTCAACATCGTTACTGATCGAGACCCTATTTTCATGAGCCAATTTTGGAAGAAATTGTTCCGATCTCAGGGTATAAAGTTATCTACGAGCAGCTCGTATCATCCGCAATCGGATGGACAAACAGAAGTTGTTAACCGTTGTCTTGAAAATTATTTGCGATGATATACTGCTGGACGACCATCTACTTGGGTTCAATATCTACTCTGGGCTGAATGGAGCTACAACACAGCGTGGTATTCCTCAATCAAAATGAGCCCCTTCGAAGCAGTGTATGGCAGACCTCCGCCGTCATTGCTAGACTATATACGGGGCTCATCACCGGTGGCAGCAGTGGACGAGCTCCTAACCGACCGCACGGGATTGCTCTGGGATCTGAAGGCACACCTCCAGCGAGCCCAACTTCGCATGAAAAATCAGTCTGATGCTCACTGAACCGATAAGGAATTTCAAGTCGGGGATTTAGTGTATGTCAAACTCCAACCGTATCGGCAAACTTCGGTGGTGCATCGCCAATCCAACAAGTTAGCCAAACGTTATTATGGACCTTTTCGGATCTTAGAGCACATTGGCTCTGTCGCTTACCGCTTGGAACTGCCGGAGTATTCCAAAATTCATAATGTATTCCATGTTTCTGTGCTAAAACAGTGCTGTGGTGTTCCTCCTTCTCCATACGGGGACCTGCCTGCTGAAACTTGGGAATCCCACCCTCTTCTTGTTCCGCATACATTGCTGGGGTTCAAGAAGCTCCTGGTCATGGGCCGCATAGTCCCTCAAATACTGGTACAATGGCAATCCCAGGGACCCGAAGATGCTACCTGGGAGCCGGTGGCTGAAATTCTTCAGGACTTTCCGTCATTCAACCTTGAGGACAAGGTTCGTTTCGATGGGAATGGAAAAGTCATGGGCCTGATAAATACAGAGGGGGACATGGCTCGGGTTCCTCCGATTACCCACCGTAATGCTCGACAAATTCAACCACCTCGCAAATACCTGGATTACATTTAGTTACATTGCATTATTTATTTTCATACTTTATGTTTTATTTCCATACTGCAACTTACGTGGCCACTGTTAGGAATATGCTTCTATTACTACTGGCCACATGTTTCGGTTATTAAACACGGAGGGCAGTTTCCGTCATTGTTGAGTTGTTACTATTGGCCAGTTTGGCCTTGCTTCCGTTTTCGTGAATATTACTATATATGTAACTAAGGGACTACAGTAATGAGACAGCTGGATTCCATTATCTTCTTTGCCCACTCACTTCCCTCTGACTCTCTCTCTCACTCTCGTTCTCAACCTCTCTTTCTCTCTCTCTCTGGAAGTCCCTATCCCTTGCTATTTCAGTGTTCCTGCTGTGTGTGCAAGAAGGCGAAGAGAAAAGACGACCACAGGGATCCTTGGATTTCCTAGGGATTCTGGCTCAAGCTCGGTCGCAGTCCAGAACTCGACACAGGCGCGTATCAGAACATCATGTCAAATTGAGATGAGGGGAATCCAGAGTTGGTTTAGGCAAACACAACTCCAGGTATTTATCACATTACTATTCAAAGTATTCTTCGTCCAAAATTCATTATGTTGCACCATTACATACACAAATCAACTGCATAAAATTCAAAGAATATGGAAAGGTTTCAAGGCATAAAGTAATGAGCCAGAAGCCGAGTACCAGTTTCAGTCATAACGCCTACGCCGACGAAAGTGCCTGAGAATAAAGCTGTCTGCATAAAGTGGGTATTTTTTCCTGACTAAGCCCTTTATACACTTCCAATAGGAAAAATCAACCAACTCTCCATCCTTTCGGACTATGAACAAACATCGTGAATCTTCAAACTGAGGATGATATCCAATCTGCAAGCCAAATGAGGACAAATATCATTAATATCCAATTAAATTTAAAAGAGCTCAAACTTGAAGGAATACGAAGTGGGCTAATTTCCTGCTACTAAGCTGATATATGAATGTCTCATTGTCCAAAATATTCTAACAAGAGCTTCATTTCTCGATTAATGTGGCTGAATGAAGAATGAGAACAATAGCCCCTTCAATCTGGTGACATAGCTTTCCAGGGATTTATAACGGTGCTAAAAAAGGGCTAAACATGCAGAGAAGTTATAAAGACAGAGCTCAACTTCAAATCGGTACCCTTAGAAAAATCTACCACATGCACCCTTTGCAACAAAATCCAAGAAAGCATATATAACCAAAATTATCTTCCATAAAATATATGCTACACACATCATAGTACTTTCACTACAACGTCTTATGGTTCAAAGATGTATGGCCAGCCTGGTCCCATACTTTTATGTATCTCTTTGGGTTATGGTCACAACTCAATATTTCTGATACATGGATGAACAATCCTCACACAAATCATTTTATTTCAAAAGGACAATAATTTTTTTTTTTTTTGGTTATACAAGCCAGATGTATAGGTGCATAAGAGCACCAAAAACAGTCCATTATATCAGTTGTCCTGCTTTTTTTGGTCCAAACAAATACTTTGGACAAAAATATCGATATCAGTATCGGCACTAGTTGCGGCAATATTTACATTGGTCATATTAGACAATATATATTAGTATCAAATATAATTTTTTTAAATCATAAACCAATAAGATCATATCAACCAAATGTTAAGTGTATTAGCCAATATTTTGAATGTCGGCCAATATGTCGCGACATATCACAGATATGGCAATATATCACAATATTATCATAATATTAAAAAATATTGGTATCGGGGTTTCGATACTAATATATATTGACCGATATTTTCATGTATATTAGATACGATGCTCCTAATGTTGAATATGCACCCACACCATGTCTCTTATACCTCTATCAGCAAAACCAATACAATCTTATTTCCAAGGAAAACAAAAGGCTGGAGTCACAATTCTCTTGCTACATTACAATGACAGCAATTTTTTCCCAAACCCAGACCAACTTCCATTTCTATGATCAACTTGCCCCATGGATGACACTCGTGAGAGAAGAAAGAGTCTAAGTTCACAGACAAAAATTCCATTCCAATGTAAATATCCCTTTATTTGTGTGAAAGATCAGTGAACCATGGAAGGTTCTATACCAAAACTTCAAATCCCGGTTCCAAATAGCTCTTTCATCTTTTTGAACTCCTCTCCATCCTTTTTTTTTTTTTTAAATTTCCATAATCCATATCAAAATGTTCTCAGTCTCTCCCATAACATTGAAGTCAAGGTTTGAAACGGACAGGATCTCCTTGGCTGTCAGTAAGATTTAAATTAGGAGCACAAAGAATAAACAAGCAGAGGAAACCACTCCCAGTGCAATCTACTTGCATACCTGTTGCTATCATTTGATTTATTTGGGCAGAAAAGAAGATAAATATTGTTACGGATACTGATCTCCGGGTGATAATTTTTTGGTTGTGTGTGCTCACTTTTTGCACTCTAAATTTAACTCTTCCTCCTCTTTTAATGCTCTTTAACTGAATATTTTCTAGATCAGTATGTAAACAGTTTTTAATAGTGCCCTCCAACCATTGTATCATTGAATAAGCCTATGCAACATTCTAACTCACCCCACCACAACTAAAATATGAAAGAAAATAAAGAGTGCAAAGCATCTCACAGTAGTAGTTATACACAAACTAAATCATGGAAGTTACATGCTCGAGGGATTTATCTTGTCCTCCATTGATGAATACAATGATGTATGACAATGAGCATTAATTTCTGAAAGATTATGCCATCAATGATTTCCTAGAACCAAGGAGCTATGTTCAACAAACAAAAAAGTACTGACATTTTTTTTAAATATTGAGTATAAACTTGTAAGAGAAAAAGCCATTGACCAAAATAGAAAAGCTTATCAAAATGATACTGAAATACATATGTATGTGTGTATATATGTATATATATGTATGCATGCACACACACGTACATATACATATCTATGCGTACACACACGCACACACACACACACACACACAAATTACAGGATGCAAACCCAAATTAAACATGATACAAAACTTGCACCTAATTCAACCAACTCTGAGAGAAAGCACAATAGGATGCTAATATATGCCCAAAATGCAAGCTTGATTTTGGGAGCGTGGGGGAGTGGAGATTTGCGAAGAGAGCAATGGGTAGTTGGGGGGAACTGAACAAATGAGATGGTTCGACAAGTAGTTAACAGATCATAATTGTTGGACAAAGTAGATTTTGTAATTTTAAGAAGATGCCAACAAAACTTGTCGTAGATACCAGGTTTATAAAGAATAACATAAGAGTACTCAATCAATCTCTACTTGGAATTGAAAATTCAGTTGATTGCTTCTATAGATAAGGCAGAGCATCCTTGCTAACACATAGGGTTTCAGTGCTACTACATGGTCTTCAATCTACTCTAGAAAAACTATCATTCGATTTTAGGTAGAAGGTTTCAGTTAGAATTAGAAGAAGTGATGTCATTGCATTTCAAAAATGTTGAATATCTATTATTTTTCTAATTGACTTGAAGCAAGGGCTTAGGGGTTGATCTTGGCCATAGCATTTGGAACCTTGGATGTTTTGATCTTAACTGAGAACTCGATGCCCTAAATTTTCAGATCGACAAAACAAGCATAAGTGGAAGTTGAATGACATTCATTGTCATCTTTCAGTGAAATAATTCAATCCTCCAAGAAAAAGTTTCGAACATGTTTGGTGAGGTTTTCCACCCCAGCACATGCAAAAAATAGTGAAAAGGGCCTTGATGGCTTAGATTATTGTAAGCCACCAGCATGCGTTCTTAGATTAAGAACACAATTCATTGCAATGGTCATCGATTTGACGGGTTACTATGGAAATAATCCAGCAGCTTAATTAGGAGTTCATGGAATATCTAAGAGCCAAGGAGTATTTTAGTTAGGTCAGGCCAATTAACTTAGGATTCAGACTAACTAAAATACACACACTTTAAATACTGTCCACCCAATTCGGACTTGGCCAAATCAGTTAGGTCTGTTAATTATTTGATTCCAAACAATCAGAGACTACTTGGTTGACTTGTTCACTGCCAAGGTGGCAAAAAGCTTTTAGTGCTTGTAACCATGCACAACAGACATAGTCCAATTGATTGGGATCAGTACAAGACATGGATAAAAATCTGTGTTGGTATCGTTTACAGCCATATCGGGATCGGACATTCTCAATACATATCAATATCAAAATACTGAAAGCAAAAAATCTTTTGCACATTGCCAAAAAAAAAAAAAAAGATAGAACTGCAAGTTCGTTTCCCAATACATAAGAACAGGATGGGAAAATAACAATAACAGTAAAATAACATCAAAATAAATAGAATGGGATGCCAAGATTTAGTGGAAAATAATTTAATATGAAAAGGAAAAACCATAGGACTGCACACAGTACTGTACTATAATAAGAGGGGAATACCAATAGAAACTTTCATGTGATGGCCATACCACAAAAAATAGTGGATAACAATAAAGTGGAATGAACTCACTCAGAAATAAGTGGGTGTAGAAAACACCAACTTGTAGGAGCTGAGTTGATAATAGTACCATTATATATCAAGAACCAAATGACACCAGCAATAATAGATCTTCATCTTCATTAGGAGTGAAATGACAATCCCATCAAGGCCAGCGTTAATTGAAGAAACACACCCTCAAGCACCAACACTTTCTCATTCTGTCTTTCTCACTGTAGTTTTCCAGTGTCAAAAGTGGCAGCTCACAGCTATTTATAGAATTCATTAGCCATGGAGAATGCATGAATTCTCACGTTGGCTAAAAAGGCAATTATTGCTTGTTTTAGGATAAGGCTACTGCAATTGAGCAGTAGCAATGCAGCACAAATGATTTTGCACTCCAGGTTTCTGTCCTCGGTTTTCATCCTTTTTTATTGTATTTACTTGAATAAAGGATTCCTAGTTTATTTTCATTCCTGATTTACCATATTAATTCAATAGCCTAATTCTTATAAAGGCAAGTCATGTACTGAGTCATGCAGTATAATGAATTGCAATATTCTTTGCTCTCAATTCTCTCCTCTTTAATTTTTCTATGTGCTTTATAATTCTGAATTTTAGAATGTTGGTTCACTTTATTAGCAGCTTTCTAGTTCAGAATTCTGAATTTTCTTTCTTGAATCTTGTAAGATACAAAATTTATAAAAACAAACTAAAGGAAAAAAAAGCATATCTGCTGTCGAAATTCAAGGGAGATGACATCAGCAAAATCATCCCACTTTAAACGAACCATTCAATCAGCATAACCTCATGGTCTTCAGGCAGTCTTCCAGAGACTGCATCCTTTTTTTTTTAACACAACACTACTTATTCCCTCTAAATTTATCAACTGATGTTAGATACTTAAGGGTGCACTCCAAATTTAAACTCTTCACAGCAGTGGCAATTTTTTCTTGTCCCTGGAAGCAGACAAGTCCAATTGTTCCAAGTCCCTTAACAATCATTTGCATCATAAATTTACCTCCACATTTAAGTTGCAATCTGGACAGATACCCTGTTTACGGAGAGCATGTCTAGTACATCCTAGTCTTTCAGAGGTAGAATTGATAAATGCAGCAGTTTGTCGGATTTATCCACCAAAGTTTTTCCCGGTGGATTCCATTACAATTGGTGAGCTTCACTGCCAAAAGTAAACTGAATTTAGAGTTTCACTACATTTGGATTTTTATCAAGGTAAAGGAAGATTTCACTATATCAGGCTTTCTTCTTTAACTTGTTTTAGCTTTTTTAGGCCTTTCTTTTACAAGCCTGCTAGGGTGTTTGAGGTTTTGTTGGATTGTGGTGAAGGGTGGGGAGGAGGACAGGAAAATATTAGTCATGATTACTATTACTATTTCAGGTGAGAAATGGAGGTAAAGGGAGGTAACCCATTCGCCACCATTTCCTTCTCCATAGAAGTTAGGCTTTTGTTCCCCATAAAAATGATGGGGAATGGAGGGAAGGAGAATGTTATTTATGAAAATAAGTTGCCTTGCCATTTTTCTCCTGCAGAATCTTAG
The DNA here is from genome assembly GCA_025585075.1 of Nepenthes mirabilis. NCBI lineage: Eukaryota > Viridiplantae > Streptophyta > Magnoliopsida > Caryophyllales > Nepenthaceae > Nepenthes > Nepenthes mirabilis. The sequence continues at coordinate 12,298 of JAODPA010157121.1, forward strand.
TTTTTTTATTTCTTTCAATTTGCCCTTAAACGATCAAATCCTTAATTGATACCCATTATATATTTATTGATGTTTCGGTTACACACCCAAGAATATATACATGTATTGTAAATCTCTAGCTTTGCATAGAGACAACCCTGTAAGCACATGATTTCAATGGCATAAGGTTGGTACCGTGTACAATCTCATAGTTTTCCCCCTTCATATTAAAGTGTTTTTTGCACGTAAAATTCATGTGTCCCATTCCAACCTTTCATTATCATCCATTTTTTCATTTTGATCATACAAATATGAAAAAAATGCATTTCTATTATATTTTGGTTGTCTTTTCCCAAAAAACTAGTGATAGAATCAGTGAAGTTAGGCGCATCAAAGCAAGGTGTTCATGAGATGTTGAGGAGAAATGATGGGATATCAATTTGAAGTGGAGAAAAGTATAAGCCTCCATGAGTGAGCCACCAGTTAGGGCTCCCCGAGAGGGGTGATCCCAAAAAAGTTTATTAGAGAGTTGGTTTGACAAATATGCGGAGGGAGTGACTGTCCTCCATGTCACTTGCTATACTTGAGTTCTCTCTCTTCTAAACAACTCATGATTCATTGAATGATGACTGGGGTGGTGGGACAAGGAGAAGGATTAAACTTGGCTACTACTATCTTGTATATGCACATTCTTGCAGTGACAGTTGAAACACACTCGCATATATACATATATACACACATAGAGAAAACTTGTTTGGTGACGAGCTCCTGCAAATACCAAATAGAAAATTGCAGGCAACCATAAGTAACATTACATACCCAAGATTATCTTTAAAAAGAAGAATAATGGTTGACTTATCATAAAAAATGATCACACTTTGAATTGAAATAGTTATTAAACTCCAGAAGTAGGTGCATGATTTGTGTAGCATGACCAGGGGGAAAACCTTGGCATGGGATATAGCAAAATAATTGGCACTGTTTGATTAAGTTAAATAGGATTCTGATCATGATTGATTTCTGCAACAAACTACAACAAGAAAATCTTTTAACAAATTGCACTTAATTCTGGCTTTCATTTCCACCTACGACTTACTGCATTATTATATGTTTACAAAGACACAAATTATCAACTTAATTGAGCCAACTGATGATTTATCAGTATTCTAGAAATCAGCACGCAAATAGCTGTAGTAAGAAGGTCACTGTGGAGAGATAGAGAGATACAGTCATGTGATCAACTCCGCAGCCAATTTTCTTTTCGAATTCAGGATGATAAGGAAGCAGCCTCTCCAGAATGGTTTTCTCATGCTCAGGACTCAATCTATCACCACTTCCGTATCTGCCACACAGATTTAACATAAAAAATTTTAAATAAAAAATCATAAAGAGCAATGAAGGGGAAACAATCCTACCAGCAATTCAACAAATACAAAAATCAAGTTTATCCAGCCCATACTATATTCGGGTACATAAAGAGCTCAAATTTCTCCGGTCTAACTACCCTAATTACCATCGAAACACATGTACTAATATCTCATAAAAATTGAGTACGACTAACACATAACTCACTTTCCGGAATGAAGAATCATCCTGACGAACCCAACAAGGGGCACAGTATCCTCCAAAATTTGGTCCTCCCAATCAAGGCATATCTCTCTCTCCCCTCCACTCTCATACTTTCTCCCCCCTCCGGTCCCTTCGGCGACAGTAACAACCTCGACCTCTTTCTCCAACTCCTTACCGGCGCTCACCAGCGGCGAGATTATCGGCTTCCGAAGCACGTCAGGATCGAGTGCTTCTTGGCTCCCGACTCTCGCACTGTTGGGTCCAGCCTCTAAGGCGCAGAACAGACGGCCGTGAAACGACGAATTCCTCCTCCGATGAAAAGAACGGAAAGACAAAATTGAAGGACATAAAAAGAGAGAGCTCGGAGTCTGCGGCAAACAAAAGTTCGTCGGCGATGTAGAGATTTGCTCCATTTTACAACGATTTCACTCTCATGCTTTACTCATTTTGACAATTTTGGGATTTCGTGGCCGGAATATAGACAAAATGCAACGGTGGCAGCACCTCCAGCCAGTGATAGAAGAGAGCAGCGACAACAGTGCTTGCATGAGCTCCCAGGAGTGTTTGGGCCGACTAATGGGCCTAAACCAAAGCCCAGGAGCATTGTGGGCCCAGCCAACTGACCTTAAATTTTAATTGGAAATATTCTTTATTATATTTATATGAAAT
>JAODPA010157132.1:0-14513 GCA_025585075.1 Nepenthes mirabilis
GTATACACAAATATTGTAAGATAAATCATAAAATAATTGTATATTTTGACCTTATTTATGACTTTCATATATGTATTTGTTAAGAACTTTATTTAATTATTTGATTTAAGTTTGTACGTTTTCTAATGGTGAAAAAATAGACAGAAAATATAAAGGCAACAAATCAAAACCTGGGTATGACAGAACATACATCCATATGATCCAACAAATCAAAACCTATATAGAATCTAATCAAATATAAATCTGGACAATATAAATGTGACCTACTATCTAATTATCGTAAGGGAGGTGACAAAACTATGACAACAACTTATCTATATAATATAATTAATCTAACCAACAATTCTCAAAGTATGATCCAAAGGCTCCCATTCGGCCACACTTAAAAGACTAAAATACATCCCTAGGATCAAACATTTACCAAAATAAATTATCCATACTCACCAAATGAATGATGCTGCGTCAAATCATATTTGAACTCCTACAAACGCATCCAAGTCCCACTAGTGTGAATGGATAAAAATAAAGATGTAAGCTTAAAGTTTAACAAATATCAGCATATATAGAAAACTATATATATATATACACATTGTGATGACCCCATAATCCTAACCGGAATCCGGCAAGATTTTGGCAGTAATATGGACATCAAACTAATACAATCTGCACAATAACTTTGCAAACATGCATACATATAACCACAACAAATACACGGGATCCGAAATGCCACAACCATATCTGTGGCACCATCGTCATATTTCCAAATACAACGACAGTTCAAAAGAGATGCTACTGGGTACCTAAACAAATTATAAAAACCTGCAAAAGTATATACATCCATCAGTACAGTGGAAACTAAACTACCTATGCATCATCAACATATACATATATCAATACATAACTATCTCAAAATAATATACAAAAGCACTCCATAAAGTACAAAACCACAAAACTAATATTACAAAATAATCCTTCAAGGTCTTCATGCCCAGTTCACTTCTAATCCTCTACTTTGCCACATCGGGTACAAGTTTGTACTCATTTGAAAGAAAGAAAATATTAATGAGTGAGCTAAATACACAACAATGTACAATATAATCAAAGACAATAAATAATATACGTAAAATAAAGTAAAGGAAAGAGAATAATAGTATAATGTGAATGTATAAATATAAAGTATGAACAAATACCTTTCTGAAACAGATTTATCTTTCTCATTTTATTTCTAATCCTTTTAAATTCTAAAATATACAGAAAATTCTTTATCTTTGTGGACCAAGGATAGTAGGCCCTATCAACTAATTGTGTGGCCGAACGAGGAAAGGAATGTGTATACTTCCACACATTCTAAGGCACAACCAATGCAATTCAACACCCCATAATAAGTGATAGACCTTTAACTTGATATATGGGACCATAAAGCTTATGCCATTATATTCCCCATGGCCCAGAGGCAGTCCTCATGCTACCACAATAATATCCTAAGATATGTTAGGGAATACTACAATCTGAAATGTGAATCCTTAGTGTAGATCCATAATTACTTGTTCTTAAGGGAAAGTTTTACCATAAACTTATACAAAGTTCTTACTCCCTGGAAAATAAATCATCAAATATAATAAATTATTGAGTTTTCTTCAAATACTTTGATACAAAAACAAAAAATCATTTTCTTATGGATTCATGTCTTCACATGCCTTTAATTATATACACAAATTAAAATAAAGCTTGGAACGTATAAGAAATTCCTACCACACGGAGCCAAACATAACTTTAGAGTTTTCAGATAATAAATTCCTTCACAAATACATACAACATAATTTCTGAAATATATACAAGATAACATATATAACGTACATGTGAATAAATATCAATATTCTTATCCGACAATATTTTCAGAATATATAAAATAACATATGTAAAATATATGTGAACAAATACTAAATAATTGAAATACCCATGTCCATGAAACTAGGATTTTAAGTTTCTAAGGACAAATCATTCATAAATCTCAAATAAATCGGACGAATGCCAAGAGGGCGCAAGCTAAGGTTTCGTGGAGCAAAATACGGCACAAATCTTAGAAATCAAATATGAAATCAAAATATATACAAACTCAATACATGGGTTTCATAAAATATAAATTTAAATGGATATCAGAATAAAAATACTCGAAGAGAATGGAACAAAAAGTGCAAAGAGGGAAAGAAAAGTATATGAGTGTACTTACCACGACCCAACCTATCACTTCTCTAACTACCTCCAAACCGGAATCAAATTTGGGTACCTCGATCTCTTCCTTCTCTCTCTTCTCCTTCACGCTCTCTCTCTCTCTCCTCTCTCGTTGGAAGTCAAAAAATGACGCACAAAATAACCCTTGCGGGTTTTTATATCGTGGGCTGGTGCTCAGCGTGCAACAGGCACGCCACACTTGATTCCAGCGCCACCTTGGGCATTTGGCGGGCATCCCCCACCGCATATTCTTACGCTTTCGAAACTTAATATTTTCATATGCATTAAGTCTAATTTTGATTATATTATCCTAATTACTCCTAATTACGATATTATGATGATCGGAACCTCACAAGTTTTCCCCACTTAGAAAATTTTGTCTTTGAAATTAACAAATCATAAAAATTAAACAAACACACATACATCGAAATAAATGGGGATACTTGTCTCGAATCTCATCCTCTCTCTCCTACATCGCCTCCTTGTAGGAGTGATTCTTCCATAAAACCTTCAGGAAAGGAATGGTCTTCGAGTATAAAATTTGATCCATCTGATCCAGAATCTGAAGTGGCTCCTCCAAATAGGACAAATCTTCTTGGATAACCAATGGGCCATAATTGATAATGTGCATTGGATCATGAGCATACTTCCTCAGTATCGAGACATGGAAAACATTATGCACATCGGTCAAACTCGACGGCAATGCCAAACGATACATCATTTCTCCAACTTTCTCCAAAATCTCGAAAGGTCCTATAAATCGTGGCTTTAACTTTTCTTTAATACCAAATCTAGAGATTCCCTTCCACGGCAACATCTTAAGGAAAACAAAGTCTCCAACCTCAAACCTGAGCTCGAATCTCCTCCAATCAGTATAACTCTTTTGCCGACTTTGAGCCATCCTCAATTTCTCAAAAATCATCACAATTTTCTCCGATATCACTCGAATCACATCAGGATCCAACAGACATTTATCTCCTATCTCCATCGAAGGGATAGGAGATCGGCACTTTTTAGCATACAATGCTTCAAAAGGAGCTATGCTGATACTCGCCTGGAAACTATTGTTGTACACAAATTAAGCCAATGCCAAGTGATCATCCAAATTCCCCTTCAACTTCGTCATCGAGGCTCTCAACATATCCTCTAATATCTAGATAGTCCGCTCAGACTGGCCATCGGTTTGAAGGTGATACGCTATGCTAAACTTCAAATTTGTCCCTAACTCTCGGTGTAAACTTTTTCAAAATTTAGAGACGAAACGTGGATCATGATCGGACACAATTGATGCTGGCACCCTTGCAACCTACCAATCTGATTGATATATAGCTATGCCAGGTGATCACGAGAATACGTCATCCGAACGGCTAAGAAATGAACCGATTTCATTAGCCAATCCATTATGACACAAATTGCATTATGATTCTTTAGGGTCCTAGGGAAGCCCACAATAAATTCCATAGAAATATCCTCCAACTTCCAATTTAAAATGGGCAAAGGCTGCAATAAACCCAAGGGCTTCTTCCTCTCAGCCTTCAACTGTTGACAAATAAGATATCTTCCAACGAAAGTAACAATCTCCCATCGCATATTCCTCCACCATAACATCTTCTTCAAATCTTGGTACATCTTATTAATCCCAGGGTAGATTGTGTATTTGGTTTGATGAGCCTCCTGCATGATTTTTTTCCTTCAGGTCCTTATTATTAGGCATACATAAACGTTCCTAGAATCTCAAGACTCCATCAGCACAGACATTAAAATCTATCCGAGAGTCTTGACCAAGATCTCTAACAATATCCATCAATAATGGATCACTTGCTCACCCTTTCTTAATCCTCTAAAGGATCTCAAGCTGCACTTGCAAAAAGGACAACATCATCTGATTACCTGTAACATATCGCTGGATATTACAAAAATTTAAATAATCCAACATTTCCATCTACTTGATTTGCATCCTCACCACAAAATCGATCTGACGACTCAAAGTATCTGTGGTGACATTCGCTTGTCGAGACTAATAGTGGATTTCACAATCATAATCCTTAAGGAATTCGATCCATCTCTCCTGCCTCATATTCAATTCTTTTTGTAAAAATAAATACTTGAGGCTCTTATGATCGGAATACACAAAAAATTTCTCACTGTACAAATAATGCCGTCAAATCTTCAACGCGAATACAACAGCAGCTAACTCCAAATCATGGGTCGGATAGTTCTTCTCATGAATCTTCAACAACCAAGACCCATAAGCAACCACTTTTCCATTTTGTATCAAAACACAATTGAGACCTACCTTAGAAGCGTCACAATATATTTCAAAATCACTAGAACCGTCGGGGATAGTTAGAATCGGTGCCAAAGTCAAATGATTCTTCAACTCTTGGAAACTCCGATCATACTCTTCTGTCCATTCAAAGCTTACTTCCTTCTTCGTCAATTGGGTAAATAGCAAAGCATTCCGAGAGAAATTCTCCACAAGGCGGTGATAGTATCTAGCCATACCCAAGAAGCTACGGACCTTCATCACCATCGTTGGTCGACTCCAATTGATCACAGCTTCAACCTTCTTTGGGCTACTGAGATGCCTCCATCGGAAACGACATGGACCGAGAATATGACCTTATCGAGCTAAAACTCACACTTCTTTAGCTTTGCAAACAGCTTATACTCCGTAAGGGTCTGAAACACGATCCTCAAGTGCTCCTCATGCTCAGCACAACTCTTCGAATAGATCAAGATGTCATCGATAAAAATCACAACAAATTTATCCAAATAGGGTTAAAAAACCCGATTCATTAAATCCATTAATACCGTAGGAGCATTTGTCAATTCGAACAGCATCACAAGAAACTCATAATGGCCATATCTCATCCGAAATGACATCTTTGCCACATCCTCTTGCCTAATCCAAAGCTGATGATACCCCGACTAAAGATCAATCTTGGAGAACACATAGGTCCCTTGCAATTGATCGAAGAGATCATGAATTCGCAATGACGAGTACTTATTCTTGATCGTGATCTTATTCAGATCATGATAGTTTACGCATAATCGTAGAGTCCCATCCTTTTTCTTCACGAATAGGACTGGAGCACCCCATGGCAAAACATTGGGTCTAATAAGACCCAAATCCATATTGTCCTGTAATTGCTACTTCAATTCTGTCAACTCGACAGGAGCCATACAATAGGGTATCTTTGAGATAGGTGCCGATCTAGGCACGAGATCAATTTCAAACTCGATCTTGGTGTGGTGACAAAGCAGATAGCTTACCCAGAAATACATCTTTAAACTCGCATATCACTAGAATCTCCTTTGCTGATAACTCACGGTTCTCCACCACACTTGCATAGGCCAAATAAGCTTCACATCCACTACTCAATAGATGACAAACTTAAAGAGTCAAAATAATGCTAGACGACTCCACCCATTGAATTCCTTGAATGTGGAAGGGCTCACATTTGAAAATTACAAAATCAACTTTCTTATGAAAACAATCAATGGTTGCATGATTCCTTAACAACTAGTCCATACCTAGAATAACATCGAAATCATGCATTTCTAACAAAATTAAATTAATAACTAATGACAACCCATTCACCTCTACAACACATCCAGGATACGAAATATCAGTAACAACAGAAGATCCTACGGGTGTCGAAACAACTAACAAATAATCATGAATCATAGGAGAGGATATAAGATGACTAGCAAACTAATGTGAAATGAAAAAAATTAGTGGATCTAGAATCAAACAGTACCGTACCAGTGGTGCCACAAATAGAAAGAATACCTTCTACCACATCATCAGATATCTTTGCTTCACTAGCAGACACCGCAAAAGCCTTTCCTTGCACAACATGCTTAGAGGAGAGGGACTTCGTTGGATGATGACACTCTTTGATTTTGTGCCCTGCTTGGCCGCAATTAAAGCACATGCCCATCAACTTATAACAAGGTTTACTTCCATGAATCTTCCCATAGTGTTGGCATGAACTGACTAAAACTTGTGAGGACGGTGAGGTCAGACTTCCCTTCTTATCTGAATCAGATTGCCATACCCTCTTAGGCGGTCTCTCAGAACTCGCACTAGAGCTAGCACCAACACCACTTCTACTCGGCGTTCGCTTTTTAAAGAATTCTTCTTTTGCAGGCTCATTCTCGTGGATCAAAGCATGATCCAATACATCCGCATAAGTCACAAACTTTAAGGTCGCCAATTGCTTGTAGATGTCATCCTTCAAACCTTGAAGGAATTTTCATACCTCTCTCTCTTCATCTTCTGCCATGTACAAAGCATACCGAGTCAACTCCATGAACTTCACATCGTACTCGACAATTGACCGGGTACCTTACCTCAAGCAGATAAATTCCACCTCCGATTTGTAGAGGCTAGATGTAAACTATTTCTCCATGAATACTTCCTTAAATATGGCCCAAGTAATCTCATTCTTTGGCACACCCATGGCCCTCTTCTTCATTTCCCACCAATGGTGTGCCTCCCCCTCTAAGCAATATGATGCAAACAATACTCAATCCTCCTCCGGACAACAAATAATAGTGAACAATTTCTTCAACTGTGACGGTCCAGCCTTATTCCACTGCATAAAGCCGCCATCAAGCCTAAATCCTTACCTTAAAATAAATAATAGATAATAATTAGGTGGACATAAAAATTTTTCTTTTCTTTCATATGAATAAACCTTTCTTTATACACAGGATTGCTTGAGGCCGAACTACGTGAGCTGGCCTTCCGGTTTTAATTTCATACATGGCCGGCAAACGCTAAGGTTAGACGGACCTAAATGCCTTGAAATGACCTGAAATGCTTACTAGAATTATTAATTTTATTTATCCAAAAAGTAATCACAGAAACATGTTAACATCCATAGATTCTTATACAGCGAAAACTGTTCTACAAATCTTCTCAAAATATCAAAAGGAATAAATCAGGTTCTTCATTTATTAGCTCTGGCCAGCTATGCCATCTAGCTACTTCATATGGTTCTACTCAACTTCGTCCTCCATAAGCCTCTCATCACCTAAAAAGTGGCAAGAGTGAGCTACAAAGCCCAGCAAAATACTCACATGCAGAAAATATAAACATACATATAATCAGATCAAAGTAAAGATTGTTATCATAACTTTAACATATAAAATCACCATATAATTTCTTCTTTAATTCAGAATTTCCTTGTTCTTATTCTTATTATCTTGTTTTAAGAAGTTTCATAAAAACCATTTGAAATTCTTATCATCTTTATGGACCGGACGGGAGCAGACCACATCAAGAAAGGGTTGTATGTTTCCCCACAACCTAAGGCCGTATCCTCTCATTATGCTCCCTGAGGCAGGAGGTAATGCCTTTAACCCGACATACGGGGCCGTAGTCCAAAAGTCTTATGCCAGCAAAAGTCTCCCCCCGTGGCCCAGGAGGCAGTCCTCGAGTGTCACTACAATATCCTTCATCTATCTTTAACAGCAAGTTTAATGGAAACTCGGTTCTTAGTTTATGTCTTTTAATGGCCATACGTCATACTTTGAAAGTCGAAAGTCGTAGAGTTCCACTTGCTGTCCGGATTACATACATTTTTCTTGTTCTTATAGCCTTGATCTTAGAAGCCGGAGTCCATTTTCCTTAAAACCGGAGGTCTTTTCAACAAAAACTAGAGTTCAAAAGTCGGGGTTCTGTTTTCAAAAGGCGGAGTTCTTTTCTTAAAAAGCCGGAGTTCAAAAGCCAGAGTTCTTTTTCAAATGGCAGAGTTCTTTTCTTTAAAAGCCGAAGTTCAAAAGCCGGAGTTCTTTTTCAACAAAAGCAGGAGTTCCAAATTCGGAGTTTCTTTTTAACAAAGGCCAGAGTTCTTTTTCAACAAAAGCCGAAGTTCCAAATTTGGAGTTGCTTTTCAACAAGGCCGAAGTTCTTTTTACTAAAAGCCGGAGTTCTTTTTACTGAAAGCAGGAGTTCTTTTTTACTGAAAGCCGGAGTTCTTTTTACTGAAAGTCAGAGTTCTTTTTACTGAAAGCCGGAGTTCCTTTTTAACAATGGCTGAAGGGTTGGAAGTCTTTTCTTTAAACATGCAACTATCGAAGTTCATATAGATCAACAAATAATCATACTTCAAGCTGAACAAAAATTGAACATCATGAATAACAGTCATGCGATTAATAACAATTCTTTCTTAAATCATATGAACAGAACAAACATCATATATACTGAAACATAAGTTCATCAGAAATTAGATGTACTTGCATTGCAAACATGCATAATCATGAACTTAAAACAAGGGTGAGTACTCTTGCCTGGACTTCTTTTACTTCGCCTTGAACCTTTGGTCTCCATTTACTAGAAAATTCTATTGCGTGCCTCTTTCTCATGCCCTCTAGTTCTTATTTATAGGCCTTGGGTCAGGCGACCGTCGTTTGGGTTTGGTCAAACTAGGAGGAATATTTCGGAGTATGTTATTTATAGCTTTACATTCCCGAAGAGTTTCTCATTAAATTTTCAGGTTATTTATGGTCCACACTAGTGGGAATGTTTCAGAGTATATTATTTATGGGCTTACATTCCCGAAGAGTTTCCTCATTAAATTTCCAGTCAACTGACCTTGGCCGGATTCATGTTTCTAATTTAAATACATTCCGGTCAACTAACTGACGTTGACCGGATTACTTTCCTCTTTCTCGTCCTTCCTTCCATTCACGTTTTTTGGTCAACCTTTTACGTTGACAGGATCATGCCTTCCGGTCAATATTTTTATGTTGACCGGATTACGCCTTCTTCACGCCATCCGGTCAACATTTTACGTTGACCGGATTGCGCCTTCTTCATGCCTTCCAGTCAACACTTGTTGACCGGATTACCATCCTTAGGTAATTGTAACTTGACATCAGGGATTTTCTATATTCTAGGATTTAGGCCATTACAACCTCCCCCACTTACAGGAATTTTGTCCTCGAAATTTTAAATGAAGTTACTAACCTCTAGAAAATAGATATGGATACTTGTTTTGAATCTCTTCCTCTCGTTCCCAAGTTGCTTCTTCAGATGAGTGATTTTTTCAGAGTACCTTTATTAAAGAGATTGATTTGGTGCGTATCTTTTGTTTCCTTCGATCTAAAATCTGTACTGGTTCTTCTATGTAAGATAAATCCTTGTCAATTGCCAAAGGCTCGAATTCAATTATATGAGTAGGATCATGGACATACTTTCTAAGCATTGATACATGAAACACATCATGTACTTCTGCCAAGCTTGGTGGAAGTGCAAGTCTGTAGGCCACTTCTCTGATCCTTTCTAAAATCTTAAAAGGGCCAATAAATCGTGATTTTAGCTTTCCTTTTACCCCGAATCTGTACGTCCCCTTAGATGGCGACACATTTAAAAATACAAAATTGCCTTCTTTAAATTCTAATACAGACCTCCTCCGGTCTGCATAGCTCTTTTGTCTGCTCCGGGCTACTCTAAGATTTTCATGTAGTAACTTTATCTTTTCTGCCGTATCATTAACAATTTTTTGGACCCAAAATCCTTTTATCCCCGGGCTCCTCCCAGTGAATTGGTGATCTGCATCTCCTTGCATACAATGCCTTAAAAAGAGACATGCCTATGCTGGCCTGGTAACTGTTATTATATGCAAATTCTGCCAAGGCTAAGAAATTATCCCAAGTCCCTCTCATCTCTAATACCGAGGCCCTTAACATATCCTCAAGGATCTGAATCGTCCATTCTGACTAGCCGTCAGTTTGCGGATTATAAGCGGTACTAAATTTTAATTCTGTCCCCAATTCTTTATGTAGACTCTTCCAAAACCTTGAAACAAAATAAGAGTCTCTATTTGACATAATAGAGGCAGGCACACCATGAAGCCTGACAACCTCGTTTACATACAGTTGGGCCAGTTTATCACGGGAGTATGTCGTCCGGATTGCCAAAAAATGGGCTGACTTTGTTAGTCGGTCAACAATAACCCAAACAGCATCATGTTTCCTAGGTCTCCTTGGCAGGCTGGTCACAAAGTCTATGGCAATATCTTCCCATTTCCAACTTGGAAGTGGCATTGGTTGTAATAACCCAGACGGCTTCTTTCTTTCGGCCTTTACTTGTTGGCATACAAGATATTTTTTCATATAAGCTGTAATGTCCCTCTTCAATTTCTCCACTAGAATGCTTTCTTTAGATCTTGGTACATCTTACTGATTCGTGGGTGGATTGTATACCAGGAGCTGTGGGCTTCTTTCAAAATTTTTTCCTTCAATTCTTTATTGTCCAGCACACATAATCGATCCCTAAACCTTAATGCTCCGTCTAGCTTAACATGAAAATCACTTCGAGAATCTTTGTCCAGATCATTCCTGATATTCACAAAGAAAGAATCATTCACCTGACCTCCTTTAACCTCATCTATCATCTCTGGCAGGACTTGAAGGTACGCTAAAATCATTCGCTTTCCTTGAACATATCGTTGGATATCATAGTACATTAAACAGTCCAACATCTCCATTTGCATGACTTGTATCCTTGCTAAAATACCTGGTTGCCGACTTAGTGCATCGGCGACTTCATTGGCCTTACCTGGCTCGTATCAGATTTTACAGTCATAATCCTTCAGAAATTCAATCCACCTTCGCTGCCTCATATTCAGTTCCTTTTGAGAGAATAAATACTTTAAACTTTTATGATCGGAATAGACCAAGAATCTCTCACCAAACAGGTAACGTCTGCAGATTTTCAGCGCAAACACTACAGCAGCTAATTCCAAATCGTGAGTTGGGTAATTTCTTTTATGATCCTTCAATTGTCGTGACCCATAGGAAACTACCATTCCGTGTTGCATTAACACACAACCCAATCCACTCTTTGAGGCATCACAATAGACAATCAGTCCTCCAGATTCATCTAGAATGGTTAGAACCGGTACAGAAGTTAACCGGTCTTTAAGTGCCTGAAAACTCCCTTCACGATCATCAGTCCACTCAAACTTAGCATCTTTCTTTGTTAGTTGTGTGAGCGGTAGGGCGATTTGGGAGAAGTTTTTCACAAACCATCTGTAATATCCTGTCAAGCCTAAGAAGCTCCGTACTTCGGTCACTGAGGTTGGCCGGTTCTATTTTACCACTGCCTCCACTTTCTTAGGGTCAACGAAAATCCCTTCTTTGGAGATGACGTGACCAAGAAATCCCACTTCCTCTAACTAAAATTTGCATTTCTTTAATTTGACGAACAGCTGATGTTCCTTAAGGATCAGGAGTGTGGTCCGTAAATGCTCCTCGTGTTCCTCATAGCTCTTTGAGTAAACAAGGATGTCATTAATAAAGACTATCACAAACTTATCCAAGTAGGGTTGAAAAATTCGGTTCATCAAGTCCATAAATACGGCTGAAGCATTAGTTAACCAAAAAGGCATCACTACAAACTCATAGTGCCTATATCTAGTCCGGAACACAGTCTTTGCTGTATCTTCTTTTCCGATCCGAAGCTGATGATATCCAGATCTAAGGTCGATCTTTGAGAATACACAAGCTCCTTGTAACTGATCAAGGAGGTCGTCAATCCTTGGCAAAGGATATTTGTTCTTGGTGGTAATTTTGTTCAGTTCTGGATAATCCATGCATAACCTCAAGGTCCCGTCTTTTTTTTCTTACAAACAGGACCGGTGCACCCCATGGTGACACACTTGGCCGAATGAAACCCTTATCTAACAATTCCTACTGTTACTGCTTTAACTCCTTAAGTTCTGACAGTGCCATTCTATATGGTGCTTTAGATATTGGTGCTGATCCTGGCACCAATTCTATTCCAAATTTTAACTCCCGCTTGGGCGGCAGCCCAGGTAACTCATTAGAAAATAGGTCTTTGAACTCCCGTACCACAGGAATGTCTTTGGCCAGAGTCCCTTGACCTTCAGTAGTCATACTAGTGAAGGCTAGGTAAGCTTGGCACCTATCACCAATCAATTGCCGGGCATAGAGGGCCAAAATGAAGTAAGATGCTTCTTTACGCTGGACTGCCTGAATATAGAAAGGCTTGTTTCTAGGGATGGCAAAATCCACGCTTTTTCGGAAATAATCAATGCTGGCATGATACCTTGCTACCCAATCCATTCCCAAGATTGCATCGAAGCCCTTTATTTCCAGTAAAACCAGATTAACAGGCATCACGTATTCATTTGATTCTATCAGACACTCTGAATATACCACATTTAAAATTACGGACGACCTTGTGGGTGAGGCGACCATCAATGGGCAGTTAAGAACTTGAGGGAGGGTCGTAAGATACTTTGCAAATTCATGGGAGACAAATGAGTGAGTAGATCCTGAGTCAAAGAGTACATGACTAGAAGTGCCACAGATAAAAAGTGTACCTTTCACAACCTCCATAGAGGTTTCGGCCTCCTTTGCAGAAATGGCAAACATCTTAGCTGGAATGAGAGACTTAAATCCTGGGGCTTGTTTAGCGAGTGGGCAATTCTTGATCATGTGTCCAGCCTGGCCACAGTTATAATAGACTCCCAGCTTCTTGTAGCACGGCTTCCCTTCATGTGATTTTCCGCAATGATCACATGCATTACTAGGTGTTCGAAAAACCTGTACATATCGGTTCTACTCCTCACTGGATCTCATCAGTCTCGCTTTCTTAGAAGGGCCTCCATTAGCACTGACCCTTGAAGCTTGACTACCAGAGTTCTTTTTTCTGAGAAATGCTCCTCTCTCCAACTCCTTCTCATAGATGACAACCCTTTCTAGCACATCTTCAAACGTGGCCAGCTTCAGAGTTGAAAGGTGCCTCCTAATATCGTCTCCCAATCCTTGAAAGAACCTCCTAGCCTTCCTCTCCTGGTCTTCCACCATATAAAGAGCATAATGAGATAGCTCTGCAAACTTTGCATCGTACTCAGCCACAGAGCGAGTACCTTGCCTTAAGCGAAGAAATTCATCCTCTTTCTGTCCGCGATGGTTAGCTGGGAAGTATTTCAAGAATGCTGCTTCAAACATTTCCCAAGCAATATCCCTGTCTGGTACCTCGAAAACTTTCTTCTGCAATTCCCACCAGTGGTGGGCCTCACCCGCTAGCTTATGGGTGGCAAATAAAACCATATCTCCAGTAGGGTACTTAATCACCGCAAACACCTTCTTTAGTCGTTGATTCCAGGTATTTGCCTTCAATAGGTCGGGTTCACTTGAGAATTCAGGGACTTGCTCGTTGGTAAAGCGATCATAGACTAACCTCTTCTGTTGAGTAGGAATTGGGGTGGTCACTGGAGTCGGTGGAGCCAAGGCTTCTATAACATTAGCCATCCTGTCTAGCAGGTTCAAGTACCTTGCCTCCGAGTCTGGAGTGTTGTTAATCCGGACGGTTCGCCTTCCTCGCCTTCCTCTATTAGACATGACTTCAGTGATGACTTTGATTTCCAAAAAGAACATTTTTGTCAGTTTACTAGCCAAGAGTGGCTATCACAAATTACTCCGTCCAAAGCATAAGTAAAGCTAACCTCCCCTTTACCGTAACTAATCCTACCCTAAGTTTCTGTATTGATTCAAATTGACCTAAAGTATCTCAGTTTATTTTTCTCTGATACCAACTGTGACGGTCCGGCCTTATTCCAACGCATAAAGCTGCCGTCAAGCCTAAATCCTTGCCTTAAAATAAATAATAGATAATAATTAGGTGGACATAAAAATTTTTCTTTTCTTTCATATGAATAAACCTATCTTTATACACAGGATTGCTTGAGGCCGAACTACGTGAGCTGGCCTTCCGGTTTTAATTTCATAAATGGCCGGCCAACGCTAAGGTTAGACGGACGTTGTTAGAGACATTTGTCTTATTGGCATATTCCGTGACCATATGTATTATTTTATTGATGTCGGGTTGTGGGTTGTCGGTTTAAAATTCATTAAAATTCATTGGTCCGCCCTCCACGCGCTCGAGCACCGTCCAAGGACCGCCCGCTCGCCTGGCGCCCGCTTTCCGCTCGAGCACGTAATCCAGAATGGGGGCCGCTCGATGCTCGCTCACTAGCCGCTCGAGCCGATAAACCAGAACATAGGCCGCTCGCTGCTCGCCCCATGGCCGCTCGAGCGGCGGCCCAACGGGCAGAATTTTAAACGCGATTTTTGGCTCCACTATAAATATGGGACTTATAATTTTCAACCCTAAGACTTCTGAAAATCTGATGTGCGTGCCTCTTTGAGAAGAAAACCCTCTCATGCTTCTATATACTTGCACATCTTGAGAAAACTAATCACCAAAGGATTGTTCTACATGTTCAACTAGTTTT
>JAODPA010157143.1:0-14512 GCA_025585075.1 Nepenthes mirabilis
CTCCGTCCCTGTGAGCTCCGGATTTTAAAAGAAAATCCACTCCGTCCCTATTGAGCTCCGAATTTTAAAAGAAAAGCCACTCCGGCATCTGAGCTCCGGAATTATAAAAGAAAAGTCACTCCGGATTTTAGAGTTTAAAGAAAATGAAGTCCGAATTTTTACAGAAAAGCACTCCGAATTAAGCACTCCGGATTTACAGAAAAGCACTCCGGATTGAGCACTCCGGATTTTTACAGAAAAGCACTCCGGATTGAGCACTCCGAATTTTACAGAAAAGCACTCCGGATTGAGCACTCCGAATTTTACAGAAAAGTACTCCGAATTAAGCACTCCGGATTTACAGAAAAGCACTCCAGATTGAGCACTCCGAATTTTTATAGAAAAGCTCTCCGGATTGAGCACTCCGGATTTTACAGAAAATCACTCCAGTTTCTAGCATTCCGGATTTGAAAGAAAAGCACTCCGGATTTTGAAAGAAAGCACTCCGGATTTTGAAAGAAAAGTATTCCGAAATTTGGTAAAAAAAGCACTCCGTCCATTTTTAAAAGAAGCACTCCGTCCCTTTGGTTCAAAGAGCACTCTGGATTTTTGGTAAGAAAAGTACTCCGTCCATTTTTAAAAGAAACACTCCGTCCCTTTGTTCAAAAAGCACTCCGGATTTTTGATAAGAAAGGAACTCCGTCCCTTTGAAAAGAATAGCACTCCGGACTTTATTAAAAATGTACTCCGTCCTTTATAAATAAAGAACTCCGATTTTGATGATTTCTGGATTAAAGAAAAGAACTCCGGTTTTTGATCTAAGAAAACGAACTCCGGCTTTTGCAAGAAATGAACTCCGGTTTCCTTTGCATGAAAACGAACTCCGGCTTCAAGAAATTAACTCTGGCAATGAACTTAGCTTCGGTTTACAGAATAAAAAGAGCTTCGGAAAATTGAACTTCGGATTTTTGATTTAGAAAAATGAGCTTCGGCTTGATGATATGAACTTCAGTAAAGAATAAGAAAATATATGGATTATAGACAGCAGGTGAAACTCTTCCGACTTTTGAGCTATGATATATGGCCAATAAAGAACACGAACCAAGAACCGAGTTTCCATTAAACTTGCTGTTAAAGATGGATGAAGGATATTGGAGTGACACTCGAGGATGCCTCCTGGGCCACGGGAGGGGACCTTTTGGTGGCACAAGAACTCTGGACTATGGCCCCGTATGCCGGGTTAAAGGCATTACCTCCCGCCCCGGGGAGCATAATGAGGGGATACGGCTTTAGGTTGTGGGGTAGCACACAACCCGTCCTCGATGTTGTCCGCTCCCGTCCGGTCCCTAAAGATTATATGAATTCCGAATGATTATGATGAAGACAAGATGAAAAGAATATGAACCAAGAAAAACGATATGATGATTTTTATTATGCTATATTATGATCTATACTTTGATTATTTGTATGCTTGTGTTTTCTGCATGTGAGTATCCTGCTGGGCTTTGTAAGCTCACTCTTGCAAATTTTCAGATGACAAGCTTATGGAGGACGAAGTCGAATAGAGTCCTATGGTTTTGCTGGCTGGAGCAGATTTTTGGAGTTTTGTTTAAGGGAACTTGTAATTTTGATTTCCGCTGCTTATGAACGTTAGAATGTTTCCGTGACACTTTTGGGATTTATGAAATTATTTATCTTTAGAATGCATCTCGGGTGTGAATAAAGATAAGAAAAAAAATTTTATACTCATCTTTTATTATATGAATTAGTATTGACGACGGCTTTTGATAATATTAAAAGTCGGGTCGTTACAGAGGTCATAAAGGTCTTGTACTTAACAGAGCCATCATCAGATCATTTTTCAGTCTCTTCCTCTTCGTTATCGATTAAGGTCACATTAGCTTTATAGGATTGACATTGTTGGAGTTTAAGATTTGGGTATTCGGCACGATAATGATCAAAACCTTTACACTCATGATATTTAACACTTTTGGTATTTTTTGATTTGGATTCTTTAAATTCATGTCGGTCTTTCTTCTCAGATTTAAGAGATCTTTTTAAATCCTTCTTTGGTTTGTCTAATGAAGATTTATTATTCTTCAAGAATTTTTTTAAGTTCTTAATAAATAAGGAAAAATCATCGTCACTACATGATTCTTCATCGGCGTCCCGATTTCTCTCTTTCCTAACGGATTTTAAAACAATCGATTTATTTTTTTTATTGTAGAAGTGTGTGCTCATAAGTTTAAAATGATCTTACAAGTCTTCGATCTTTATTTTATCAAGGTCTTTTCTTTCTTCAATAGCGGTAATTTTAGATTTAAATCGTTCAGGGAGCAATTTAAGAACTTTTTTAACAATTTTATTTTTAGGAATTCGTTCTCTTAAATTAAACATAAAATTCACAATTTTATTTAATTGTGTATAAAATTCATCAAATATCTCGTCATCTTTCATTCGTATTTCTTCGAATCTAGTGGTAAGTATTTGTAATTTTAAATTTTTAACCAATTTAGCACCTTCATGGATAGTTTCAAGAATATCTCAAGTTTCTTTTGATATCTCACACATAGAAATACGCTTAAATTCTTCATGTGACATAGCCATAAATACAGTATGTAAACCCTTACTGTTCTAGTTGTATGCATCAAGTTCATCTTTTATCCATGAGGACAAGGCTTTTGGCTCATCATCACTTTTGGGTGGGATCCACCCAGTTTGGGTGTTAGTCCATACACACTCATCCATAGATTTGAGGAAGGTTCTCATTCGAACCTTTCAATAGGTATAGTTGCTATTATCAAAGAAAGGAGGCATGGAGAGTGATCCACTCGTATAAATCTAGATCAGGGGTCGCGAATCGAGGTAAATCTCTGATACCAATTGAAAGAAACTTTTCATCCCAAATTATACAATAATATTTCGACCCCCATAATAAATTAGCGGAAGTAGTATACAATCAAATATTCAATACATGTAAAAAAATTTTATTTCTAGATGATACAAGTAGTACGAGTATAAAAATAATGTAATAATAATAATAATAATACAACCTTTTTGGTGATGAAAGAAAAACTCGATACTCACAATAATTAAGAAAAATCTTCCGGGTTTCAACGGTCAGGGAAGAAATGCACTATAAAAATTAATTTACAGATCTGGTGGTAATGACACGCTAACTTAGTCAATTTAATCTCGTCTTGTGATCCCTACCAAAGAACTCAGATTTTTCCACGACAATGGAATTGGATGCCTTCTGATATTTACATCAATCTTTCCTCTCGAGCCACTTGAATTACCGAATTCACTAGATCCCAATATTCACGTCACCAACGTCGCCACGAAGGTTAACAGGCAGGTGAAGAGAAAGCAAGATAAGGGAGAGAAAACTTTTTCAATCTAGCACAAAGGTTGGAGTTACATTTTCTCAATAATCGAGCACAAAGATTATGAGCTTTTCAAGTGATATGCACTCCCAAAGATGTTCTAAGCAGGCTCAAGTTAAAAGACATAAGACATGTATTTATAGAGGATTCAAAAACATATTTAAAAAATTATCCGTTTGGAGAAAAAAACCCCGTGTCACTCGAGCGTTGAATAGGGTTGAGTGGAATAGGTCCGCACCGCTCGAGCACTACTAGAGTACTCGACGGGCGCTGGTTAGGGTTTGGGGCAATGAACCTGGGCGCTCGAGTGCCCAGTTCGTAAAAATGCACCCTACAGGCACTCGGGCGTTCATTGAGTACCGGTGCTGGAGGCGTGCACCTCAGGCGCCTTTCCCAAAACAATGAGGAAAACGTGACACGAGAAGGCGAGAAAAAAGCGAGAACATTGGAATTTGACGATGACGATCTTCGGGTATGAAACGTACGAAAATCTTTCAGGCAGATATGTTGTCACAGTTACCGAACGTGCCGACAAGAGATTAAGTAAATAACCCGACACGGTTACGGAATATGCCAATTAAAAAATATGCCTAACAATCTCAACATAATATTTTGCTTATTCATGAGTTCGTTTGAAATTACTATGTAAAATCATGAAAAATCAATATGTATGTACATTTTACACATGTAAACTTTGAAATCGGAGCTTTGGCGAGCATTAGAATGAAAATACCCAGAAGAAGTGGCAAGAAACAACAACAAGAGAATGAGAAATTTAGAATGCACTTATCTTAACTTAATTTATCCAAATCCTTATTTTGATCGACCTGATTTGAGCTATTAGATCCTTCTCTCTCTTCTCTTCGGCATTCTCTCTTACTCTCTCTTGGCCCCCTCTCTCTCTCTCTCTTCTGCCAAAAATGGAGAAACCTAATATGTGCACACTTAAATACCTGACTGGCACTTGCGTGGCACCTCAGCAGTGGGTCGAGTACAACCCAAAAATGGCCCAATATGGAAATCGTGCTGAGGGTGCGCCTAAGGTGAGCGTCAAGCGTGCTCTATGCCCTATACATTCGCATTTTTGCACCGAGGGGGCACTAGGGCGAGCCTCGGGCACTGCCTTACCAAAACACCATGTTGAGCCCAACGCTTCTTGGGCGCTGAGGCGCATGTCAAGTGTGTACATACCATTCATTCACACAATTTTATGTCGAGGGTGAGTGTCGAGCAGTGTAGTTATCATTTACTCGCACGATTTTACGCTGATGGCTCGTCAAGTAAGCCTCAAGGACAGTGAAATCTAGATTTTGCGCCGAAGAGGCACCTCGGGTGCTGATTCAGCGAGCTCAAAAGGGAGGGCAATCTGATTTTTGTGCCAAAGACGGCCGAAGGCCAACATCCAGCTTAAATTTTTCAATCCAATTTTTAACTCTTTAATTCAATTTTTTATATTATTTAACCTTAATTTTAATTATATTAATTTAAATAATAGCAATTAATATAATTTAGAAACTCGATTCTTACAAGCGTCATTTCTAAAAACTTTATGCTTGAGTCACGCTTGATGCTCGTTCAAGCACCATTTTCAGAAACTCCGTACTCAAGCCGCGCCTAATGGATATTCGAGTGCGGCCTGGAGAATAAAAACATGGCAAACGCGTGTTAGAGTTTCACTACTATAATTTTAGCATCGTTTTGAGAGAGAAAAGAAAAAATGGAGAGAAAAAGGAGAAGATGAAGATTTGTGCATCCGCTTGAATTTCCAATAGAGTTTCAATTTCCGTCGACCGTGGATACGCTGTTCTTACCGCTGAGAAATACATTTATCGGGTTTTATTTCTTCACTTTCATCTTGTGTTCTCTATTTTATGAGTTGATTTTGAGATAATATAGTTTTACCTTATATTTAGTGGTTTGTGTAACCGAAGTATTATATAGTGGAGATATTTTTGGATTTCAAGTCCCGTAGTTTTTCTCTTTTATTCAAAAGAAAGTTTTTCACATAAAAATTATATCTTTATTGATTATGTGTAATTGTTGTGTATTTATCGTATGCTGCTATTTGTTTCCTCGAGGTTTACATAGTTGGTCGGGCTCAAACAAAATTTACCAGTATCTTGTGCTGTCTTCTCAAATTCTTTAGAGCTTAGCTCCATTACCAAATATCAGTTAAGTGGTAAATAATACCTGGTGTAATAGGACAAACTATGAGTTCTAGGCTTTTTTTTTTTTAGGTAATTTCCATAAGTAAACATTAAAACTCCAAACTATTACACTAACATGAGGACTCGACCTTTGGCATTCAAAGTTCAAAGACTTACTTCTGTCTGGTCTCCATAGCTTGGGAAAATATCTCGTCCAACGTGTAAATTCGGTTTCCCCGCATCAGCACGTAGACAAAAGGGGAAAAAAACCGTACATTAGTGCATGAATGGGGTATATCTTTGCCTCAGTGTTGATGCTGATGCAAAAAGTGCCGCCGCTCATGTCGATTTAACAGTTCCTACAACATCACAAATGCTGCCGTCGTGTTCATACCATACACAACTCTAATCACTTCTTTTGTAGATAAGTAATTGATATACATTTAATCCGATGGGGGAGCCAACCCCTCTATGAGAGGGATGGAGTCGGCCCTTTCATATTAATTGTTTAATTTTGATTGGATAGCGGAAAGTTTTTAAATAATAAAAAGCTTTATAAAAAATTCAACGACGCATCTAATTATTAGAAAAGTAGAAATAAAAAATTTGCCTTAGGATAAAAAATCTTAAGGTTATCAATACCATGTATGTCAATGTTTTAGACACATTAGAATTAAATGTCCTAATTTGAAATGTAACAATGGCAAAGCTTTATCTACCATTTTTTCTGATGAAAAGGCCAAGAAGAGTGCAAATGAGAATTTTGGCTTTGAAAAGCACTCAAATTATATGATTTTTGTGCCTCATGTTGAGAGCAATGATAAATCTACTATAGGTCATGATGAAGAATCTAATAATTCTAATAAATTAAACTCTGAATTAGTTATAAGTTGAATGACTTTTAAAAGGTATACATAAATTATGTCATAATAACCTAATGATTAAACAAATAAACGAAACTCTTTCAAAAAGAGTTAAAGAATTAGAACATGAAGAAAAAATTTTAAAAATTTATTTGTCTAAAATGGAAGATATTTTAAAAATTTCATATAATGGAAATCTTACTCTTAAAGACAAGATCAAATATTTTGAAAATGAACTTGACGAAACCAAGGTCGAATTGATAATGCTCATGAAATATTCTAAAAAATTTGATCATATATTAGGTTTAGACAAAGCGACCGAAATTAGGAAGTGGATTGGTTTCTGCGAAACCAATACTTAAGTGCTCACCCCTCAAACACTGTTTTCATAAGGTCTATCAAACATAGCATAGAAAATGATGTGGGTACTTTAATTCAACCAAAAATTAAAAAAAAAAAAGAAGTTCAAGCAAGCCTTCCTAAAAGTCAATCCAAGACTAACATTAAAAAGGCTCTCTTTATTAGTGAGGTTGTCCTCACATGTATTGGTTGTGAAAAAGGATGGTATATTCGCCCAAATTATGTAGAGATCTCATTAAATTACCATTTTAATTGGCCCAGGAGAGTGTCTAAGCCTTCTACTTTCTCTAGACTGGGATCTACTTATCACAATTATGGTTTCTTTGGTCAAATCTATCCCTAGTGTCATCTACTTTGTTCCATTGAACCAAGCCATAACTTTAATACGAGAACTTGTGCGAATAAGAGTGATTGGAAGAAGATAACAAATCATCCAAACTCTAGAAAAATATTAAAGAATTATGAACACCAAACTAGAAAATTTTGTATTATTCTCTCTAAGATAGTGCCTAGATCATTCTCTTAGTACCCAATCTCCTTCGAGATTCATCTCTATATGTTATTCACGCAGCCAACATGGTCACATTCAGCTCCTAGTCATAATCTTTGGAGAGAAAAATCTTGGGCTCTCTCAAGAATACGTATGAGACCATCTGGAGAGTCATCCAACTGTCGAGACTATCCATCATGTTGAACCCCAGTTTGGTGAGAAAGTCGGTTATTTGTTACCCTAATGGCCTCCCAGTCCCTCTTCAAGAGCTCTTTGCATTCCTTCACTGCCCCTCTTTTGGGGTTCTCCATGTCAAACGAACCCAAAATTTGATGAAAAGCCAACTAAGAGTGTTTCAATTACGCTTCCCTTGACCCCAGCTTCCAAGAAAAATGTAGTGCAGTCAAGATGGCTCAGATTTCAGCTGTGAGAGGATCACAAATATCAATGAAGCCTGAAAAACCCCGCTACCATCTACCACCCAAGTTCCTTTCACAACACCCCATGCTTGTAACACTCGAGTCAGTATTGGCCACATCTGTGTTCAACTTTGTCCAGTCCTGACGTGGGAGGGTCCAGTGCATGGAAGAAAAATCTGATTGTCTGGCATATCAGCATCTATAAGGACGTGCACTCGGAAGAGGTCCACCACAATGTGCCAAATAGCTCTCATTTTGATGTACAACCGCATTCCTTCTGTTCCAAATAAATCACAAGGTTAATAAAAAGATGCAAGAGGAGAGACTCGTACCTGCCAACAGAAGCTCCTTTGAGATCCAATTTTTTAGTGGGGACATGTACATAGTTGGGTAGCTATTCCCGAGAATCATCTGTTAGGTTATGGGTCACTTTCGTGTGGATCCCATACTCATTTGACATATCATTTGGTAACTCGCATGAGGACACGCATGTATTGTACTAATCTGAGAAAATTATAAAACGGTGCGTGATAGGCCCCTAACTCGCACATGAACGCCAATTCTAAATTGGAGGGCATCTGAGGAGTGCCCGGGGGATATTCGAGCGGGATTTTAGATTGTCTAGCGCCTGATGCTCATCCAAGAAGGGCACTTGTGCACCGATCACAGTAGGCAGGTACCTGTGCATGCTCGACAAACATTCCAGCACCGTTCTTGGTATAAATGCGCTTGATGTATCTTTTTGGTAACCATTTTGTAATTTCTGAGACATTGAGCACTATCACTGTGAGAAAAGGAAAGAAAGAGAGAGAAAATGGGGAATAAGAAGGTTCGAGTATCTGTGTGAGTTCTGAAATTCGGTACGTGGTTCTTGAAGTTGAGAATGATACTTTACCAATCTTATTTCTTCTCTTTCATCTGATACTTATTATTACCTGAGTTTATTTGTTATAAGATATTACATCCTTATATTTATTTGGGTTTGTATAACCGAACATATATTGTATAGTGGATATTTCATATATATAATTCTGTGATTTTTTCTTCTCGTTCATAAGGAGAATTTTTCTCGTAAAATTGTGTATCCTTTATTATTTATAATTATTACTTGTTATGCATTATTCATTATTTTCTCATGATTCAAATAAATTATCCAGCCCCCCAATAAGTGGTATCAAAGATAGTTATTATTATCGTGTATTGAAACTTGCTTGAATTAATAAAGGTTGGAAACAAAATAATTTGTTTGAATCGGTCAAACTATGATATTTGGAGGAATAAGATGAAGGATTTATTATTTGTTAAAACAATACATTTTTTTATATTTGCTACACAAAAGCCTAACTCAAAATTCAAGTAGGAATTTGCTTTTGAACGTGGATAAGTTTGTGGTTATATTTGACAATTCGTTAATGATAACATATATAATCACATTCAAAATAAAAAAAATGCTAAGACGTGGGAAAAGCTTGAGACACTTTATGTCTCAAAGATTGATAACAATAAATTGTATTACTTGATAAAATTAATACAAGTGAGATACAAAGAGGGCACATTTTTTGCTGATCATTTAAACAAATTTTAAGGACGTCTTGATCAATTTGTTAGGGATGTTTTTAGTTGGCATATTCTGTGACCGTGTCGGATTGTTTACTTGGTCTCTTGTCAGATCGTTCGGTATTCGTGACAACATATCAACCTAGAAGATTTTTCTCCGTTTCATACCCAAAGGTTGTCATCGTCAAATCTCAGTGTTCTTACCTTCCTATCATTGTTTCCCCCACGACCCGGGAAGGGTGCCCGATGGGCGCCCTAGGTTCCATCTAGGCGCGGCACCCACACCGGGCACTCGATGAGCGCCTGAGGGCCAGCTGGGCACGTTTTTAAGGGTCGGGCTCTCGATGAGCACCTGATAGACGCTCAAGCAGGGCAGGCTCATTGCCCCGAACCCTAGCTAGCGCTCGAGCGGCGCAGCCAACATTTGACATGTATTATTGGACTAATGAAATTCGACACAAAATAACTCTATCGAAGATGCTGTAATTAAGTAATGCGGTTGAAAAGATGAATAGGACATAGACCGAGGGAGCTTGATGCGTGCTTTCAGAGGCAAAACTTTCCGGTTTATTTTGGGGGGAAGCTTTGAATGTCATGGCTCACATGATCAATCTATTACCTAATAGTCCTCTAAATAGAGAAGTACTAAAAAACGTGTGATCCGAAAAGGAGATATCTTAAAACCACCTATGCCTGTTCGGGTGCAGTCCTTCGTCTATATCCTGAAGGATGAAAGGTCTAAACTAGAATCAAAGATCAGATAGTGCATCTTTTTTTATTACGGAAAAGATAAGTTGGGATATCGATTCTATGATCTAATAGAGAAAAACTAATCTGATCAACAGATATGGTGTTTGTCGAGGATGAAACTATTGAAGATATTAGCAAAGTAGAGAATGTCATTTTCAACAATGACAATAGTTGGCTTTGTGATACGAACCCCAAATCCTTGATTCATTGACTATTTGTGATGAAGACTATAATGATCAAGGTAATTCCAAAGGCGAAGAAGACCATGGGACTCCTATACTCGATGGAATGGACAATGCACATGAGGATGATGTTGTTCCTCATGATGATTCCAGATCCGCTGAGATTATTCCACTTTGTTGATCCACGAGAGATCGAAGGCCCTCTACTTGCCTATTGGCTGATCAATATGTGATGCTTACTAATTGGGAAGAACTCAAAACTTTTAATGGAACTAAGGAGGATGAGCATAAGTTGGAGTGGATTAAGGCCATACAAGATGAAATAAAATCATTGCAAGAGAATTATACGTTTAAGATGACCAAGTTACCTAAGGGCAAGCGAATCTTAAAAAACAAGTGGATCTTTTATTTGAAAACTGATGAGAACAGCCCACAACCAAGATATAAGGTGATGTTGGTTATAAAAGGTTTCAATCAGTAGAAGAGTATCAACTTTGAGGAGATTTGTTTCATGGTTGTGAAGATGTTTTCAATCAGGGTGGTTCTCAGATCAGCCACAGTTCTATATTTGTAAGTTGAACAATTTGATATGTGGACAGCCTTTTTTCATGGTAACCGTGAGGATGAGATTTATATGGAGTAGTCGAAGAGATTCTAAGTTGAGGGGAAGGAGTGTTTAGTGTTTTGTCTGAAAAAAAACTTATACCGATTAAAATAAGCCCCGAGATAATAGCGTAAGAAGTTTGAATTTGTTATGATAAATTAAGACTATTAGAAGATTATTTCGGACCATTGTGTCTTCGTTCAAAGGTTTTGTGAAGGCGATTTTATTATTCTTCTACTCTATATGAATAATATACCCAATGTTGAGAGAAATGTCTCCTAGGTCATCAAATTGAAGTAACAGCTTGGGAATTCTTTACCATGAAGGAATTAGGATTGACGAAATAAATTTTGGATATACGAATATTTTGTAACCGTAAAGGAAATTATGGATGTTCTAGGAAACTTACGTTGAGAAAATGTTTCAGTGTTTCAATATGAAAAAAGTCTAAACTGGTGAGCACTCCGTTAACCAATCATTTTAAATTAAGCAACTGGCAATACCCTTTTATGGATGATGAAAAAGCAAGTATGAGAAGCATCTCCTACTCTTCACCCATGGACAATTTGATGTATACTATGATGTGTATAAGATTGGATATTGTTCATACTGTTGGAACGATTAGCCATTTTTCTTTCAAATTCTGATAAAGAGTATTGTTTCGCGGTAAAATGGATATTGATGTATCTCTAAGGAACTTTTAAGATATGCTTGTATTTCGGAGGCGATAGGCCACTTTTGATTGGGTACACCGATGTAGACATGGGGGGCAATATCGACTCTCGGAAGTCAACCTCAGGGTACCTAGTTATGTCTGCGGGAGGAGTTATTTCTTGAAAATCTAAGTTATAGATGTGCATTTCTCTCGACTATAGTGAAATTCATTGGTGTGATAGAGGCATATAAGGAGATGCTGTGGATAAAAAAATTTATTCGAAAACTTGACTTTAAGTAAGAATGATATGTGTTATTTTGTGACAATCAGTGCATCATTCACCTTCGTGAAAACTCGTCATTTCATTTCAGATTTAAACACATTGATGTGAGGTATTATTGGGTGCGAAATGTTATTCACTTAAAGTTATTAATACTTGATAAGGTCCAGATTGTGAAAAGTTGATCAAATATGATGATCAAAATAATACAAAAAGGAAAACTTAAAGTTTGCCAAACTATAGCTGGAATGATGATGATGGCCCCTACAAGATTATGAGAAAAAGTTTATTTAGTTATAGGTTACTCCTGTGTGGGTCCCATAGCCATTTAATGTGTCGTTCGGTGGCTTGCATAAGGACGCATATATATTATACTGATATGAAAAAATTATAGAATGGTACGTGACAGATGCCTGACTTGCGCATGAGCGGCGATTTCAAATTGGACGGCGCCTAAGGAGCCCCCATGGGATGCTTGAGTGTGATTTCCAGATTGTCTAGTGTTTGATGCACACTTGAGAAGGGTGTTCCTACGCCGATCACAGTGGGCTAGCATCCGACGCGTGCCCAAGCGCCGTTCTTGGTATAAGTGTGCTTGACGAGTTTTTAGAATGACCATTTTATAATTTTTGAGATCTTGAGCACTGTCACTGTGAGAAAAAGGAGAGAAATAGAGAAAATAGAGAAGGGGAAGGTTCAAGTATCCATGTAAATTTCAAATCGTGTTCCAATCTTCACTAACCTTAGGTACGTGACTCTTACAGTTGAAAAGGACGATTTACCAATCTTATTTCTTTTCATTCGTCTTACACTCATAATTACTCAGATTTATTTGCTATAAGGTATTGTATCTTTATATTTATTGAGATTTGTATAACCGAATTTATATTGTATAGTAGATATTTTGGACACATAATCTCATAAATTTTCTCTTACATTCACAAGGAGGGTTTCTCTATAAAATTATATATCATTTATTATTTATAATTATTACTTATTGTGCGCTGTCAATTATTTTCTCATGATTCAAATAAGCAGTCTGGTCTCCAATATCATCCCCCACGTTCCACCAGCAACCAAGCAGTCTCAGAGAAGATGATCCACAGTCCGTGGTTAACCACAGTGCAGGCACACGTTTGAGAGAGTGAGACTTCTTTTCACCCTTTGAATGTTGGTTAATAATTTAGATTCAAAAATCAGCCAAAGGAAAACTGTATATCTGGGTTGTACTCTCAACTTCCAAATCTTATCCGAGGATGTACCATCATCCCTTAAAGGAATCCTGCAAAAGCTGTCATGCAGATGCCATCCAAAGCGGACAAATGCTACTGCTCCAAATGACATTACCCTACACCTCGGCAGCCAAGGAGATGTTTACCTCTCAGAAGCATACCCCTTCCTCAGTCTGCTTGTCTTTGCTGATATCCCAATTCCTAGTGCCTTATTGCGTGACGTAGTTGAAGGCTTTAGTATTATACTCCTCATGCGAAATGAGACCGCAGGCAAGGTGAATGAGTGGGACCTCTCCTACACATTTATCCAGTCAAAAGTAAACTATCCTGCCGTTCCCCACCGACCAGGTAATACATTTCTGAATAAGGCCCCTGGCCTCGATAATGCTTTTCCAAGTACTAGGGGCTCTCGGATGAATTTTGACAGAGAAGAAGTCTTCATTGTTCAGGTACTTGGCTATCATAATCTGGGCCCTGGGCTTTGTCGAACCCTTCAGAAGCTCACAGCTAGGTTTGTTGGGATAAGTCACTCCCTTGTGGGTGACTCAAAAAACCGTTCGTCATCGGAGGATTTCCGGAGAGCAAATAATGGAATTCATTTGCTGAAAATTCGGAGAACATTAGCCGGTCAACGGGAAAGATTGACCGGATGGCAGTGAAGACGACCAACAGGGAAGTTGGCCAGGTTGCTGTTCAGGACGGTCAACAAGGAGAGTTGACCGGAAGGCGGAGAACGGTCAAGTTCTCCGGATAGCAGCAGAAGACGGTCAACAGGAGAGTTGACCGAATGGCTCGTGGAGAACGCGGACGGCCAACGGTTGGCCGTCCGCCAAGAAATCCAGGATAACGCCAGCTCAGCAGATTTTCTGGAGATTGTGATCTCAGACGGTTTTGCAGGAGCGGTTTATTTTGGACAGAGCATATTCTTATTGTTGGAAAGGACAGATCGTGCCCTTTTCTATTTATATGGAATATTGCTCCGGATTTCTTGTGACACAGAGAAGAGGTGAGTGTGAGAGACGGGCAGAGCAAAGATTTGTGAGAAACAAGAAAGGAGTGCTCCACCAGTGAGAAGGAGAAGAAAGAAAAAAAGAGAAAGAGAGTGGAGAGTATTTTCCCATTTACTCCGGTGAGGTTTTTCTTTGTTGTTCTCGGGTGTGTAGCGGATACTCCATCTTGGAGATTTGTAACCCATTTCACATAGTGGATTTGCTGCCGTCTGTGCTCCCGTGGTTTTCCCTTGGTTCTAGGATTTCCACGTAAATCTGTGTGTACTTTTTCTGTTCTCTTTCTTACACTGTGTGTGTGGTATGGTGTGACGGTGTGTCACTGTATCCAACCGACCCCTTTTCCCCAACAAGGTTTGCTTATGAGAGCCATATTGATGTTGGTTGCACTCGTTTAAGTGCAAGACTCCTCCATTTAGAATGATATAACTCCTCCCAGTTGACAAGACAAATTTCCTCATAACCCCAGAGAAGGTTGCGCTTGATGTTGTCCAGATGATTGCAAATGCTCTTCGATAAGGCCTATGTATGACCATTTGTGTATCAAAATAGAAGTAAAAAATTATAAAATTATTAAAAATATATATTTTTTTCAATGATC
>JAODPA010157154.1:0-14512 GCA_025585075.1 Nepenthes mirabilis
CATACTTTGATCCAAATTTATAATAGAAATAGTATCAGAGAAGAGTCGTAAGGAAAGGTGTTATGGGTTAATTTTGATGTTTGGAAATAGTATCCAAATTTTTTGGGTTTGGCCGGTTATTATAGGCATTTTGTTAAGAATTTTTTGAGGATTACGGTGTTACTAACCCACTTGACTCAAAAGCGAACGATCTTTTTTTAAGATGAAGATTGTGAGAGAAGTTTTTAAGAATTGAAGAATAGATTGATGTCCACACTGATATTGTCAATTCCAAATGGATCGGGAGCCTTTGTGGTATATTGTGACCCTTTAAAAAAGGCTTGAGTTGTATTATAATACAATGTGGTCGGGTGGTTGCTTATGGGTCATGTTAGTTGAAGGTTCACGAATGGAATTATTTTACCCATAATTTAGAGTTAGCAGTCGTGATTTTTGAATTGAAAATTTCAAAGTATTATTTATATGGGGAGAAGTTTATGGTATATTTTGATTATAAGAGTTTGAAGTATTTATTTTCACACAATGAATTAAATATATGGCAACTTATGTGAATTGATTTGTTGAAAGATTATAATTGTTAAATGTAATATCAACCAAAGAAGACAAATGTGAATACCAATACTTTGAGTCGAAAATCTGTAAGTATGATGGCCCATTTGATGATCAAGGCATGGAAGATGTTGGATTGAATGAAAGGTTACACCATTTGTTTACACTTCTAAGGATCAAGGACGATTTTATTGTATTTACAAGTACAATCCATGATTATGTAAAGGGTCAAAGAGACTCAAATGAGGAATTTGTATTTAATGGAGATTGCTAGAGATTTGGATAATAAGTCGTGGGCCAATTTCAACATTCGGGATGATATAATTCTTTGATTTTGGGATAGGATTTGTGTACCAAATATTAAAGAGTTAAATAAAGAAATATTGAATAAGGCTCATAGGTTAAAGTGCACAATTCATCTAGGAGTAAATAATTAGTACCAAGAGATGAATAAGATTTTCTGGTGGCAAAATATGAAATGGGAGATTGCGACATATATGGCAAAATGTATTGTGTGCAATAAATCAAGGCTGAGTATAAGAAACCCATTTGATCGCCCTTGAGTTATTGGCTTTTGGAAAAGGATTTATACCCCCGTTAAGGTAAAATCAGTAGAGTCTACCTTGTAAACTTCTCTATTGATTATTGCATTAGGAAAGTGAGATTTTTGCTATAAACAGGTTTCTCTTGCCTTTATTTGTTGCGTTGTCTTTAATTTTTTTTTTTTGGTAATATAATATAGAACTAGTATTAACTGAAAGAGTTTAATCGTCTTTCAACTTTGGTTTCTTATAAGAAATTTGTATAGTGTGATCAAATAAAAAAGAGACTAACAAAATATGAAAAGAATTTGCGGCACGACGTTGGTGCTGAAAATTTTCATAAATATGGCAAAATAACACGAAGTTCAATAGACCATTTGATGCGTACCTGGATCCGACTTCGAACAGATTCGGATTCTCTTTGATGGATTGAACCGGCTCCGTTCACTGAGTGCGAATCCTGCACACCACTAAAGCAAACAAGAGATCAGCGTTAACGGCGGGATGTAATCCCACCGAAAACACTCTGACGCTCAAGTCAGTAAAACAGTCTTCAAGAGGGAAGAAACTGAAATTGAGGGAGAGTGAAGGGAGAATGGTTTGTTCCAGATGTCAGAGAGGCGCAAGGCCTTTCTCGTATCTGGATGGTAGGAAGGCAGAGAACGGATGTAGAGACTCGTTCGTTGCCTTGGAGTTTGATTGTGTTTGAGAGTTTGGCCGCTGGGAGCCAGAGCCTGTTTCTCAGAGCACTTAGGTTTTTTTGTGTGGATGCAGACGTCCCCAGAATATGGATTCTAGGGTTTATTTTCTGGCTGGAAGAGTGATCATCCTTCTTTAGAAGGCGTGATCCCCTCCTCTCTACCTTGGCTGGTCTTGCCTTTTTGGAGCGGATGCCAATTGCTAAGGTGGGCGTGATCCTTTCCTTCTGAGGAGGCCCCCCGCTTTCCAAACTAACGTCCTTCCTTGTCAGTGCATGGCCGTTGGGTTACCTTGGCGGGCAAGGTATCGGAAAGATCTGGCGCCTTCCTTATTTGAAGGGCGCCGATCTTGTCAATATCCTTTTCTGGTGTAAATTGAGATCGTGGGGGACGCGTGGAAAGCTGTGGTTGGCCGTCTGATGAGTGGTGGGCCCAAACGGAGCAGGCCCATCACTGTAGAAAGGCGTCATTTGGGCCCAATGTGTAGGGCGCAGACGGTCAACGTCTGAGTTGACCGTCAGCGTGTTGGCCGCCTTCGTGGAGAACGAAGGGAGAGTGGCTGGCGAGCAACTGATGGGCTGTGGGCCAGAATGGAATAGGCCCATTACTGTAGCAAAGCCTCTAAAGGCCCAATCAAGCTGCGCAAGGACGGTCAACATTACGTTGACCGTCCGTGAGTAAGTTGGCCGCCTAGACGGTCAACGTTTGCGTTGACCGTCTTGGGCTTTCCAGTTCCTAGACCCGTCTTCTTACTGGGCCGTCAAAGATGCTGACTGGCCTTCTTGGGCTCCCGTTGACCATTCTTTGGTCCAGCCCATTATTAGTGTACCCATCACTAGCCCCCCATGCTGGTGGTCAGATTTCTGACCTCCAGTATGTTCATGATGGGATGCCCTTTCTTACTTTGAGGATCTCATGAAATTGTATGTTAGGCGTGAGGGTGAGTTTGACCGGAACTGTTGACCGTCTTGGTCAACTCCGAAGTACCAGAATTGTTGGCCGTCTTGGTCAATTCTGGAGTACCAGAATTGTTGACCGTCCTGGTCAATTCCGGAGTACCAGAATTATTGACCATCCTGGTCAATTCCGGAGTACCAGAATTGCTGACCGTCCTGGTCGATTTCGGAGTTCCAGAATTGTTGACCGTCCTGGTCAGTTTCGGAGTTCCACAATTGTTGACCGTCTTGGACAATTCCGGAGTACCAGAATTGTTGACCGTCTTTGGTCAATTCCGGAGTACCAGAATTGTTGACCGTCTTTAGTCAATTTCGGAGTACCAGAATTATTGATCGTCTTGGCCAATTCCAGGAGCGTCCTGCGTGGCTACTAGCCGATTTGCCTGATAGAGTACAACACGTGTCTCCCTTTGGTTGGGCGGAGATCCTGGTCATTAATGCGCCAGAGATCCGTCCTTTTGCAAGGTCAAGTGGGGAGGTGACACGTGGCGGGACTGACGGCGTCCTTTGTATGCTTGGCGCTTAAGTTTCTTCTCCGTATTTTGAAATCCGTTACGCCTTCAAACCGTCGCCTTCTTCATTCCCGTTTCTCAACTAAGTCCTTCGAAGAAACCCTAAAACTTTCCCGATCATGGCTTCCATGGCCGGTTTCTCGTCTGTTTTGAGAGAGAATGATATCAAGGCTCTGTGCGTCGAGTTCAACATCCCTAAAGGGACGGCCTGGAGAGTTCCGGGCGAAGACGACAAAGCCTTTTCTCCACCGGAGGGCTACATTACTGTTTATGAGGCTCATCTGAGGAGCGGCCTCCGCCTGCCACTGCCGGAGGAGTTTGAATCGATCGTGGCGGATCTATGAGTACCCATCGCCCAGCTCCATGCTAACGCGGTGAGGTACATTTGTACTGTATGCATTTTTGCCCGGAAGCTTGACCAGAGATTTAGGATGTCCGGCCTTAAGGTTATATTTAAGGTGACCCAGGGGGCGGAGTGGATCTCACTCAGCCCCCGTGCGGGAATAAAAATAAACAAGGCCATTCATGACTCCCTAAAGAACTGGAAAAATCAGTTCTTCTTTGTTAAGGTGGGAGAAAAATGGCCCCTTGCGAGGAATTGGGATAAGGTTCCAGAGGTGCACCTTGGCACGCCGTCTGAGATGGAGAGCTCCGCCTACGCCTGGCTGACCAAGGCCATTCGGTTAAATCCCAACGAGTTCAAGAGGGATTTCTTGGTTTCCCAGGAGGAGACCAAGTAGGCTAAATGGGGACCGCCATCGCCGGTCCAGAAGCCGCACCCTCCGATCAAAATGATGAGGCCTAAGGTCTCAAAGAAGTTGATCATTCGTCCAAGGTCCTCGAAGGAAGCTGTTGAGAGGGCAACTGCTACGACCTCATCATCCTCGTCGCAGATTGATCTTATTGCTGTCGGGATCTGTGGCGGACGCGGTAGCACTTCTGGAGCAGAAAAATCCATCGAGGATAGGCCGGCAGTGACCGGAGGAGTTATCCTGGCCCAGCCTGCGGTGGTTCCAGGCACAACATGGATGGAGTCTGCCGCCGAGCCAGCTCGCGACGTACCTGAGGGTTCACGCATTTATATTGTGGAGCCGTCGACGAGGGCTGATCCACCAGCAGCTGCTCCAAAGGCAGCCAGGAGGAAAAAACCCGCTACGACTACTCCAGTGGCTGCAGGAGAGGAGTCCCCTGCGAAACCCGCCGCTGCTGTTGATGATGATGAGCTCTTGGAGAGCATTTTGGATGAGGCAGCGGTGTGTTCGGCGCGAGAGGATGCTCCTGGTCCTCCGCCACCTGAGCCTGATCTAGAGGCCAGGCCGAAGGGACCCACGAGGAGATTTTTGGAGGTATGATTCTTGACGATTGATTCCTCGTACTTCGTCCCTTCAAGATTTCTAACTTATCTTCTGCTCATTGTTTGTGCAGCCATTGAAGGTTGTGTCCGCAGTTTTTAAGGCAATGACGCAGCGCAACGAAGCACTGGCTGATAAGGAGGCAGAAATAGCCTGGCTGGACGCCAGGCTGGCCGCCTCAGGAGGGGAGTTTCGTGAATAGACAGCTGATCTCGAGGCCGTTATGGCGGGCGTGGAGGCAGAGAATGCTGAACTGAAGGCAGAGAACGCTGAGCTGAAGGCGGAGGTTGCTCGCTTGAAGGAAGAGGATGATCGACTGAAAGCGAGCAACAAACGCCTCGCAGATCGAGCCGCCGCCGCAGAGAACGAGTTGACCTCTCGGATGACCCCCCATGAGGTAGGGGCGCACTGCACGCCCGGCTGTTGGAGGGGCTCAACATTGGACGTCGTGTCGCACGGTTGGTCGTTCCTGACTTCCCAGTGGAGTTTATTAATCAAAGGAACCGCGTAGCGCAACGCAAGGAAGATCTGGAGGGAGAGCCCCGAGACAGCCAAGGTGGTCCACCGCCTCTGTAGCCTTTTGTACCTCTTTTACTTTTTGGACCGTATGTAAATTATAACATACTTTGTGAGCAATAAAATAGAGACCCTTTTCAGTTTGGTGTCCTCCGCCCTTTATTGCTTTTTGTGTATGTTTGTGTTGTGGCGTCAGGCGGCCAACCTGGTTGGCCGATTAACGTTGTTTGGACGCTCAAAGAGTTGAGTCCTTAAGCTTAGGCAGGTGGCTGTGTTAACCGACCTGGTGACGCTGTCCGAGCAGAAACTTGGGCAGTCATCGTTAGAGAAGGAACGCTTCTCGTTATTGCTTAGTCATACTACCCTTTCGTTGAGAAGATCAGTGCGTGGGGTAATCGGCCTGATTGGCCGGCTGCCTAAGGAGTAAGATATTCAAGCTAGGCAGGTGATTGCAATAACCAGCCTGGTGGCGCCGTGCAAGTGAAGATTTGGGCTGCCAATGTTGGAGAAGAAGTGTTTCTCCCTTCGACCGTCGTTGACTGACATTGCTGCTCCCCCTAAGGTTTTTAGACCGCTATGGGTCACTTGGATGACCAAGGTTTAGTACGACCGCTATTGGGCCGCTCGGATGACCGAGGTTTCAGACCGCTCATGGGCCACTTGGATGACCAAGGTTTCAGACCGCTCATGGGCCACTTAGATGACTAGGGTTTAAGACTACTATGGGCCACTTGGATGACCAGGGTTTCAGACCACTTTTGGGCCACCTAGATGACTAGGGTTTAACGAGAGGGTGAAAACCCTCCCAACTTAGAGGCAGCCTAGGTAGGGTAAAAACCTACAAGGCAAACACAGAAAATGCATACAAGTCCTAGGATCCTATATGCTAAGTAAACTTCTTATTTTACACAATTACACAAGCATGCGAATGAATGCACATAGACGGGCGAGTACGTACCTGGGTTTCCTATTGGAAGTAGCGCTTCAGGTGGGTTGCGTTCCACGTTCGTGGGACCAACTTTCTGTCCTGGTTTCGGAGCTTATATGCTCCGTTGCGTATGACGGCGGAGATAAGGAAAGGTCCCTCCCAGTTGGGAGAGAGCTTGTTTCGGCCGGCCAGCTTGCCTGTGGCCTCGATGCCTCGTAGGACCAGGTCCTCAACGTCGAATTGCCGGGCTTTCACCTTTTTATTATAATATTGGGCAACTCGGTGTTGGTACGCTGCTGTCCGTATTCTGGCGGCGTCGCGGGCTTTCTCTAGTAAGTCCAAGTGCTCCCTGATTTTTTGGGAGTTAGTCTGTGGGTCGAAAGACTCCACCCTGAGACTTGGGAGCCCGATTTCGACAGGAATTACTGCTTCAGTCCCGTAACAGAGGCTGAAGGGTGTCTCGCGCGTTGGTTTCTTAGGGGTTGTTCGATAAGACCAGAGGACAATGGGAGCTCGTCAGCCCAGGAGCCCCCGGCGTCCTCCAACTTAGTTTTTAACCCGTGGAGTAACGTACGGTTCGTGACCTCTACTTGCCCGTTAGCCTAGGGGTATGCCACCGTAGTGTGGACCAACAGTATCCCAAGGCTGGTGCAATACTTGGTCAAGCATTTTCTCAAAAATTGGGTCCCATTGTCAGTCACCACAACCTTTGGGACGCCAAACCTGCAGACAATGCTCTGGCGAAGGAATTCCAGAGCATTGTGTTCTGTGATCTTTGCAAGCGGGGCTGCCTCGACCCATTTAGTGAAGTAGTCGATGCCCGCAATGATGAACTTTCTCTGCCCCATGGCAATGGGAAATGGGCCGAGTATATCAAGCCCCCATTGCGCGAAGGGCCATGGAGCCTGAAGTGACTTCAGGTCCGCGGACAGCTGGTGGTGAAGGTTTCCATGAAGCCGGCAGCTTTCACATTTCTTCATAAATTCAAGCGCGTCCTTTTTCATTGAGGGCCAATAGTAGCCCTATCGCATGATCTTGAAGGCCAAGTTTTTTCCGCCTATGTGTGATCCACAAATCCCGAGGTGGACTCCACTCAGCACGTAGTCCGCCTCCTCGGGTGATAGACAGCGGAGGTACGGAGTCGAGTATCCGCGGCGATACAGCCGCCCATCGACTACTGTGTACCAACCGGCTGTCTTTTTAATTCGTTTGGCCTTCTCGGCGTCCTCTGAGAGTGATCCGTCAGCCAAGTATCTAAAGTAGGGCGTCATCCAGTTTTTCGTCTTGGAAATCTGTATTGCCTCCTGTTTCTCCATGTTGGGAGCGTTCAGGATCTCCCGCATGTCCCTCGAATACTGTTCTGGGTTTTCGACAGCGGCCGCTCTAGCCAGCCGGTCTGCCCTCCAATTTTCAGCTCGAGGAACGTGCGCCAGGGTCAGTTTGTCGAAACCCTGGATGGCCTCCTTTGCCTTCGCCAGGTACCTGGCCAAGGAAGGGTTGTTAGTCTCGAAGCCCCCTTTGACCTGGTTGATGATTAATTCGGAGTCGCTGTGAACCGCCAACCTCTTGACAGAGCACTCCTTTGCTAACCGCAAGCCAGCTAGCAGGGCCTCGTACTCAGCGACATTGTTGGTTGCTGGGAAATCAAGTCTCAAGGAATACTTGATCTTGAATCCATCAGGGGTCGTTAGGATCACCCCTGCTCCACTTCCACTGTCCATGGACGATCCGTCCACGTGGAGTGCCCATTCTAGGACCTCGTCGGGCTATTCTTCGTTTTCTATGGGCTGTTCCTCGTGAATTAGGGTCGTGGTCTCGACGATAAAGTCAGCCAGAGCCTGCGCCTTTATGGCCGGTTTGGGCCTGAATTCGATGTCGAACTCCCCTAATTCAATAGCCCCTTTACTAGCAGTCCAGAAACGTCTGGTTTCTAGAGTATGCCCTTTAGTGGCTGGTCGGTAAGGACCACTATGCGATCAGCTTGAAAGTATGGCCTTAATTTTTGCGCTGCGAAGATAAGTGCCAGTGCCATTTTTTCAGCGCGCGGATAGCGAGTTTCTGGGCCGGTCAATGTTTTGCTTACATAGTAGACCAGCTGCTGGATATCTGGTTCCCGGCGCATGAGGACGAAGCTGAGGGACACTTTCGATACTGCCAGGTAAAGGTACAGCTCCTCCCCGTCTTTGGGTAACCCTAGCAACGGTGGGCTAGCCAGATACTGCTTCAACTCATTGAAGGTGGACTGACAGTCAGCCGTCTACTGGAATCCGTTGGATTTTGTCCCTCTTAGAGCTTTAAAGAAGGGTTGGTACTTGTCTCCAGACTTCGCGAGGAAGCGGGACAAAGCTGCCAGTCGCCCAGTCAATCGCTGGACGTCTTTCACGTTTCGTGGGGGAGCCATGTCAGCGAGGACCTTAATCGTTTCTGGGTTTGCCTCGATCCCTCGCTGGGAGACGATGTAACCCAAGAACTTTCCAGAGGCTACCCCGAAGACGCACTTGGCTGGATTTAACTTCATTTGGTGCTGGCAGAGCACTTCAAATGACTCTCCCAGGTCACGTATGTGGTCGCCGGTGACCCTTCTCTTGACGAGCATATCGTCGACGTAGACCTCCATGTTGCGATCGATTTGTTTTTCGAACATCTTGTTGACCAGTCGCTGGTAGGTTGCTCCAACGTTCTTCAGTCCAAAGGGCATTACTTTGTAACAGTAGGTGCCCTGGTCCGTCATGAACGAGGTATATTCCTCATCCTCCGGACTCATTCGAATCTGGTTGTAACCCGAATATGCGTCCATGAAGCTGAGCAGTTCATGTCCAGCCGTGGAGTCAACCAGTAGGTTGATCCTGGGCAAGGAAAAACTATCTTTCGGACAGGCCTTGTTGATGTCTGTAAAATCGACGCACATTCGCCACTTTCTGTTGCTCTTTTTGACCAGGACGACGTTTGAGAGCCAATTCGGGTACTGGACTTCTCTGATAAACCCAGCGTCCAGTAGCTTTTTCACCTCCTCTCGGATGGCGATCAGCTTTTTGACGGAGTAATTCCTCCGCTTCTACCTGACCGGTTTTCGGTTTGGATCAAGGCCCAACTTGTGGACCATCACCTCAGCTAAAATCCCGGGCATGTCCGCGGGAGTCCAGGCAAAAAGGTCCGCGTTCCTTCGTAGAAACGCGATCAATTCATCGCGTAGATGCCCGGTGAGTGAGCCACCGATCTGGACACACTTATCCGGTTCACCCGGGTCCAGTGGGACCAGATCCGTGGTTTCGCCAGGCTGCGCCTGTTGGAGGGTTGCCTCGTCCCGGTGGTCGAGTTCTCCAACTGTCTGAGCACTGCCGCTAGGGGCAATCTGGGCCATGTAACAGGTCCGCCCTATGACCTGGTCTCCCAGAACTTCTCCAACGCCGTAGGGCGTTGGAAATTTTATTTTAAGGTGTGGAATCGATGTGACCGCCCCAAACGCTGTTAGGCACGGCCTGCCTAGTATTGCGTTGTAAACAGAGGGCAGGTCAATCACTAGGAAGGTTAGCATGCGACTTGCTGTTTTCGGATAGGTGGCCAGGGTGACTTCTAGTTGGACCGTCCCTTGAACGGGCACCGGTTCATTATCAAGGCCGTATAAAGGTCCTTCATAGGGTTTTAGTTGATTCTTTTTTAGGCCTAATTTAAAAAATGCGTCCAAGTAAAGCAAGTCTTTAGAGCTACCATTATCAATAAAGACTCATTTCAGCTGGTAGTCTGAAGTACCATCTGAAATGAGTGCCGAGATTACAAGGGAGTCAGCATGGGGGGAGATTACATGGTTCGAGTCACAATCACTGAAGCTAATAATGTTATCTACTGTGCGCGGCTTCTTCCTCCCAGCCTGTTGGTCCTTACTGTCTGCCGGGCTTCTGGCAGGTTGGGTGGTGACCATATTAACCACTCCTGCCGCAATCCTGTTCCGGGAAGGCGTCTGCTCCTGCCCCTCTTCATCAGCCGCCCCTGAGTTCTGTCCCGGTCCCTTGACGAATCGGGTGAGGTGTCCTCTGCGAATCAGATACTCGATTTCCCTCTGCAGCGTTTTACAATCTTCGGTTGAGTGGCCAGTAGAGCGATGGAAGTCGCAGTACTTGGACTGATTTCTAGAGTCTTTCTTCAGCGTTTTTGGCCACTTCAAAATTTTTCTCCGTGGATCTGCATTAGGACATTGGAGCGCATGTCTGTCAGGGGCGTGAAAGTGGTGGGCCCATAATCTTTGCGTTCTCGGGGCCCAGTCCGGCGCTGCTTCTGGCGGGTATGTTCTCCGCCAATGTATTTTCTTTTCCCTTCACCAGGGAACGGCCGAGGCTGATCCGTCCGCTCAGGACATTTTGCCTCGTTGGCCTCTTCTGCTGCTGCGTAGGCCTTGGTGATGGATTCCGCCTCGCGAAAAGTTTGAGGATTTTTGTGGGCCAGGTGCTTGAAAAAGTCACCGAAAGTAAGCGCTGAGATGAAACTATTCCTCTGTGATCCTGGGAATCCTTCTGGCCTCAGCCATGAAGCGATCCAGGAAACGCCGTGGGTTCTCTCCTGGTTTCTGTTTTATATGGGAGAGGTGCCACGGCTGTTTCTTTTCCCGTCGGCTCGAAGCGTACTGAGCCAGGAAGAGATCCGTGCGTTCACAGAAACTGCTAACAGTGCCTGAAGGGAGATGGTGAAACCAGATTCTGGCGTCTCCCTTCAGCGTGAGAGGGAAGCAGCGACACATCGCTGAGTCTTCTAGCCCTTGTAGACTTAGATAGGTGCGGAAGTGATCCAGGTGGTCAACCGGATCACTGCCACCATCGTATAAGTCAATAGACGGCATCTTAAACTTAGACGACAGAGGTCGACTCAAGATTTCTGCAGTGAAAGGTGATCTGTCCAAGTCGATGGCGCGCTCGTCATTCTGGAACACATGGTTCCAGATTTTGTCCACTCGCGGATCGACGCGAGTGGCGTTTATAGATCGTTTGGAGTTGAGGAAATCCCTCAACTCCGTCTTGTCCCCGGTGGGTTCAGCAGCCGGTCGGCTGCTACCTCCAGTGGACCTGGCTGTCCTGGAGGCTCGCTCCTGGACAGTGTGGCGGTCTTCCGCCCGAGAGTATCGAGGATTTCTTCTTTCTAGGCTCTCTGTTGGAGACGTACTCTCGGAGTATTCCATTGGCCTGTTCTGGCCAGGAACGCGGGAGGACGCTGGAGCCGGATTGTTCACGGCTTTGGCAGGCCTTTTGGCCTGCTTCTTCTTCCTTTGGCCACCCTTTTTGGTGGCAGGAGCGGGAATGGCTGCTGGTGGAGCCACTTATTGTCGTTGCTCGTTCTGTGTGCAAAGTAACTGGGGCAGGAGATTGTTGGCCTACATCTGTTCCACCAGTTGTTGAAAATAAGGCGGTGAAATTCCGCCTGTGGCCCCATTAACCAGGACATTAGCAGTATGGTCCTGGTCGGGGTTAGCAGTCTCTCTAGCGGGATCGCTAGCCTAGGCTCTCGTGTTCACCATTACAGAATCAGAAGGTGACAGAGAGAGTTTGTGCAGGTTTTTTGTGGTAGGCTTTTCGTAAGCGCTTTTCCACAGACGGCGCCAATGATGCGTACCTGGATCCGACTTCGAACAGATTCGGATTCTCTTTGATGGATTGAACCGGCTCCGTTCACTGAGTGCGAATCCTGCACACCACTAAAGCAAACAAGAGGTCAGCGTTAACGACGGGATGTAATCCCACCAAAAATACTCCGACTTTCAAGTCAATAAAATAGTCTTCAAGAGGGAAGAAACTGAAATTGAGGGAGAGTGAAGGGAGAGTGGTTTGTTCTAGATGTTAGAGAGGCGCAAGATCTTTCTCGTATCTGGTTGGTGGGAAGGCAGAGAACGGCTGTAGAGACTCGTTCGTTGCCTTGGAGTTTGATTGTATTTGAGAGTTTGACCGCCGGGAGCCAGAGCCTGTTTCTCAGAGCACTTAGGTTTTTTTGTGTGGATGCAGACGTCCCCAGAATATGAATTCTAGGGTTTATTTTCTGGCTGGGAGAGTGATCATCCTTCTTTGGAAGGCGTGATCCCCTCCTCTCTACCTTGGCTGGTCTTGCCTTTTTGGAGCGGATGCCAGTTGCTAAGGTGGGCGTGATCCTTTCCTTCTAAGGAGGCCCACCGCTTTCCAAACTAACATCCTTCCTTGTCAGTGCATGGCCGTTGGGTTACCTTGGCGGGCAAGGTATCGGGAAGATCTGGCGTCTTC
Source organism: Nepenthes mirabilis (assembly GCA_025585075.1). NCBI lineage: Eukaryota > Viridiplantae > Streptophyta > Magnoliopsida > Caryophyllales > Nepenthaceae > Nepenthes > Nepenthes mirabilis. The sequence goes on from JAODPA010157154.1 coordinate 12,290, forward strand.
CTTATTTGAAGGGCACCGATCTTATCAATATCCTTTTCTGGTGTAAATTGAGATCGTGGGGGACGCGTGGAAAGCTGTGGTTTGCCGTCTGATGAGTGGTGGGCCCAAACGGAGCAGGCCCATCACTGTGGAAAGGCGTCATTTGGGCCCAATGTGTAGGGCGCAGACGGTCAACGTCTGAGTTGACCGTCAGCGTGTTGGCCACCCTTGTGGAGAACGAAGGGAGAGTGGCTGGCGAGCAACTGATGGGCTGTGGGCCAGAATGAAATAGGCCCATTACTGTAACAAAGTCTCTAAATGTCCAATCAAGCTGCGCAAGGACGGTCAACATTACGTTGACCGTCCGTGAATAAGTTGGCCGCCCAGACGGTCAACGTTGGCGTTGACCGTCTTGGGCTTTCCAGTTCCTGAGCCCGTCTTCTTACTGGGCCGTCAAAGATGCTGACTGGCCTTCTTGGGCTCCCGTTGACCATTCTTTGGGCCAGCCCATTATTGGTATACCCATCACCATTGATGCACAATATTATTTTTTTTAATATAAGAATTGTGCTATATATAATAAAAAAAATTAAATAAGGCTAAAATATTTGGCATCCAACAGAAATAAATATAAAATTATCCTCAATTAATTTTAACTTTATTATTTGTTCTTATTTTTCTTGATTTTGTTCTCCATTTTTATTAAGAACTGGTACATAATGTCAAATAATTCTAAGATGTCGAAATATGATGAATTCTGTAAATTTTTCACAAAATAAAAAACAAGTACATAATTATTATAGAATTTGAAAATAAAATTTCTGTAAAAATAAAAGAGAAATTGAGATTATGTTTATCATTTTTTTTCCCGGAAACAAACTGGTTAATTGGAGAATGAAGATGAACTAATCGTGTTTCAGAAACCCTGAAACAATCGAAGAGCCCTTGAAAAAATTACAACAAATCAGCCAATAGCTGCATATATATGATCTCTGATAACTCTGAAACCGTGAAACAACCATTAAAATCAAACGCCAATGAAAAGTGATGCCGCTGAAATGGTCATCACGATCGCCACCACCGCCCCATACGGTGGCCTTGTCTGCCTTGAGCCCCCTGCGTGAAACCCCACAACCTTTAATCAGTCAACATGACGGATGAAAATATTAGTGGATATTTAATATTAATTAATATATATTAATACCATTTTTGTCAAAATTGATATTTTTTGATATTGTATAATATGTTATCGTATTTGTTGGGTCCCATGTCCTGACCCATGAAGAGTTTCGAGGCCCATGAAAAAGATGACAAAGCCCGCGCAGGATGACGAGCCCAACCCAATGGCGCAGGAAGCATACATAGTGCCACACTGGCAGAAGGCGACAAAAATTAATGCGCTGCCTATAGAAAAGCGAAAAGGCCAGCCAATGGATAAGCAGCTGGCGCAGCGCCAACGGCTCACGCAGCCGCCTGCAGACCGCTAGCCAATCCTCGCTCAGGGAAATACCAGGCATGGCCGGCAGCGCTCAGGGGCCTGCCAGCCACGACGAAAGGACAGCCGACATGACCGGCGGATAATAACAGCGACCCGCGGCAAGGAAGCCCTCGCAACGAGCATTCTGGCGCCCAGAGTCCACCGGGGAGGGGCCTATAAGAGCTCCCACACCCCGCAGAGAAAGGGATCCGATCCTCCGATTCTGATTCCTGGTTTCGAACCACTTACGAACTCAGAGTTTCCTCTTCTCAACTTGATCACAAGAAAGAAAAGAGTTGGAACTGAGAACGCTCTCACTTCCTTCTGGCACCAGCTAGCTCTCGATCACTAGCCCCACGTCTACTCAGACCACGGGAAAGTCTGCCACCCGTTGCGGTGCATCAAGGAAGCCAGGCCTTCCATAACCTGCTCACTGCATTCTCCATACCATCATATAGGCATCTCTCACGCCATTACAGCATTCACCCGCGCACCGCTCATAGCGTGCGCCATTTTCGTTTATTGCGGGAATTTGCTAACTTGAGAATCGGAGCGGCTTCAGTGGGAGAAATCCTACCGGACCCCTGACCTCTTCTTTGTTGTTTGTGTTGTGCAGGTCCAGGTTCATAGAGACGGAGACCGGACCATTCTCCTGACGCCACCGCGTGCTTAGGAATCCGAAGGCTCTCTAATCCGTGCAGCAAGCGCGGACCCGGGACACAACAGTATTGATATATCATAATATATTAATCGATATTTCTCTATCA
>JAODPA010157165.1:0-14511 GCA_025585075.1 Nepenthes mirabilis
TTAAGATAATAAAAATATTTGAAACATTACAATTCCAGTAGACCACCAAGTGCAAGTCTGCATTCCACGAGTTCAAAGAATACCTCTCCAACTCTCCTCTCCTAACTTCACCATTGGAGAGAGAAGACCCGTACCTCTATCTAGTGGTGTCCAATAAGGCCCTGAGCTTGATCCTCATTCATTAACAAGAAGATGTGCAGCAACCCGTGTCTAACGTAAGCAATGTGCTGACAGACACGGAATCCCGCTACCCTCACACCGAAAGTGTATCTTTGGCCCTTATCTACTCTATCAGAAAGTTGTGGCCTTACTTCCAGGCCTATTGTATCGTGGTACTAACTGACCAGTAGCTCAAGGGAATCCTGCAGAGACCAGAGACATCTGGGTGTCCGATCAAGTGGCCATAGAATTAGGCAAGTGTGACGTAGAGTTTCGTCCTCGACTAGCCCAGAAGGGCCAAGCCCTTGCAGTCTTTGTAGTCGAAACGACAACCCCTATGCTCGATGCCCCAAATTAGGTTGACGGTGTAAGCATAACGAGTGCCCCGATATGGACCTTACAAGTTGATGGTTTGTCCACATAGGAAGGAGGCGGGGCCGGCATCATTTTTGGGACACCCGATGGCTCGGAGATAAAATAGTCACTGGTGCTTGGATTCCCAGCAACCAACAATGTCGTAGAATACGAAACCCTCCTCACGGAACTCAGGTTAGCCAAGGAGTGCTCAGCAGAGGCATTGGTCATCTACAGCGACTCAGAGCTAGTGGTCAACCAATTCTACGGAACTTTCAAGGCGTCAAACAATCAGCTAGCCAAGTACCTTGCCAAGGCAAGGGCTCAAGCCCAGGCATTCCAGAAAATTAAGGTCGTGCACATCTCGAGGGTAGAGAACTGGAAAGTCAACCAGCTTGCCAGGGTAGCCGCAACGGGCTCTCAGGAGCAATACGCTAGAAGCATGCGGGGAGTTCTAAACGCACCCAGCATTGACGACCCAAAGTGTGAGTTGTTGTAGGTGGCCGAAGGCGACAATTGGATAACCACTACCAAAGGTACCTGATGGATGAAACACTACCTAAGAACCCAAGGATGCTAAGCGCATAAAGAAGACTGCTAGTTGGTATGCAATCATCGATGGGAGATTATACCGGCGAGGATACTCGACCCCCTAACTTAGATGCCTTACTCCTGAAGAAGCCGAATATGTTCTAGGTGAGGTGCACCTTGGCGTATGTCGCTTGCACGTTAGAGAGAAGAACCTTGCGTTCAAGATCATACGACAGGGTTGTACTAGCCCACGATGAAGTGATATGACATGGCTTTTGTCAAAAGGTGCGAGGGCAGCCAGGTGCACAAATCCATAAGCCACCAGCTGCACATAGAGCAACAAACCCTGTAGACACTATGGCCATTCATACAATGGGGGCTCGATATCCTTGGGCCTATGCCCTCGGTGTCCGAACAAAGAAAATCTCTTATTTTCGGTATCATCTACTTCACCAAGTGGGTTGAGGCCACTCCCCTGGCACGCATAATAGAGTAGAACATGACAGATTTTGTCCGCCAGAGCATTGTCTATCGATTTAGGATTCCCTAAGTCATAGTGACCAACAATTGAACCTAATTCACCGATAAGGGATTCACCAAGTACTGTACGAGGTTGCGTATTAGACTAATCCACACGTCCGTGGCATACCTGCAAGTGAACGACCAAGTCGAAGTGACCAACTGGACGCTACTGCACAGGCAGAAGACTAAGCTTGAAGACGCAAGGGGCACTTGGGCAAATGAATTACCGTCCTTGCTATGGTCATAACGGATGATGCCGCAGGAATTGACACGGGAGACACCTTTTAGTCTATGCTATGAGGCTGAAGCGGTCGTCCCCATCGAGGTTGGGCTGCCCAATCTGCGGATTAAGTGCTTTGACCATGCTAGCAACTTCCAGCGGCTCAAAAAGCACCTAGACCTGTTCCCAAAAACTCATGACGCAGCATGCTTAAGGACAGCGGTCTACCAATAGCGCGTTGCTTGGTACTACAACAAGCGGGTGAAGGCTCGTCCGCTCGAGGTCTAGAATTTAGTCCAACAAAGTGTAGAGGCAATAGGCAAAACTGCTCACAGGAAAAAACTCTCCCCCAACAGGGAGGAACCGTTCCTCGTCTCGATGAGCCGTTCCTCGTCTCGATGATCTTACAGAATGGGGCAGACAAGTTGCGCATCCAGGCTGGCAAACTGGTCCCTCAGACCTAGAATACCACCCACCTTAGGGAGTACTACCAATGATCCTCGATCACGCCGAGGTAATGTTCACATTCACAATCCAGGGTGCTTGTACATGTATCATGTTCTCGTTGGTAAAATCATTTAGCTTCATTTCTTATGTCTGATTGTTTATGTGAGGGCTTGCATGCTTGCCATCTCGAAAAATAAAACGACATAGACTGTCTCTATATCAGGAGGACGATTGTCCCCCTGTAAGAAAAACCTTGGTCCTGTGTTGAGCGGTCCCCACGCAGTCAAACTTCGAGCTTCTACTTTTTGCCAAAAGGCCTTTCAGCAGCTGAAAAACCTTGGCCCCGTGCCAAGTGGCCGACACGCAATCAAACTCAGATCTTCAGCTCCGTGTCAAAAGGCCCATTTGCAGCTGAAAAACTTTGGCCTTGTGCCAAGTAGCCCACATGCAACCAAATTTTAAACCTCAACTCCGCGCGGAAAGGCCCTTTAGTTGTTGAGAAAACCTTGGCCCCGTACCAAGCAGCTCACTCAAAGTCGAACGATCAGGTTTGGGGGCTCCAACAACTCCTAATAAGACAGCCGCTAAAAATAGGGGGCCAGAACGACAGGCGTGCAGAGATCATCTTCCGAAAAAGGGAGTACCCTCAGCCAACGACGATCGATGAGTTAGGACAATGCACACATAAACAACGACGCTCCGAGTGAGGCCAAGTGCCAAAATAGTATTGTGCAGATGGTGACCTAAGACCTCGAGTTCGATTGCTGTGTCCTCAAAACCCTCCTGGGCCTTGCAAGACTCCACCATGGACGTACGACGACGTCCAACCCACTTGGCTGAGCATCCCACTGAGCGTGAGATGCGACAATATCCACTATTGAGGATGAGTTTAGCGCGAACGGCTCCTAAAGCCAGCCACAACGACAATAACAAAATAGCTTAGACGATACAATGAAAGAAACAGCAATACACAAAATGAATGGTAGACGACAACGCGGGTAGAATGAAAGAATGTATTTTATTGATTGTTCAAAATAAGAATTACAAAGCCATTTGTGAAGCTACAAAAGGAAAAATGTACAAAGGGCCCGGCTACTCTGAGTGTGTGAAGGCCCTGCGTCCTCCGAGAAGTCTGTCAAGAGAAAACTTTCTTGGACTCCATCATTCCTTGGATCAAAAATTCCCTCGGAGACACCCAGAATAACCATGGACGCTATGCGACACAGGCGTATGCCATCCCAGAACCGTGCGTCTAGTACTCGTGACATCTCCCCCGAAGCAAGCCAACCCTGCATATTAGCTTTGGCAGCAGCACTTTGAACTCTGAGCTCAAAAATATGGCTGCAGGCCGCCTGCAGCTTGCTCTTCAACCATTCGATTTCCTCCAAGTCCCAACCCATCTGCTCTCTCATTGCAAATAGCTTCTATCTCAGGGTGTCAACATCATCCTCTTGGCACCATGTTGCAACCTACGTGGCCTCTTCCCGAACCTAATGAATGAGCTCATCTCGTTGAAAGAGGGCAATTTGGATGAGGCGGACCACAGTCATGCTCTGCAAAGAGGGGAAAAGAGACAGGGAAATTGTGAATCTTGACAGCATGGGAATGTGTTGCATAAAGAAGATTGGAAAACACATCCCATACTGGGTGGATGAAGAAGTCGTACCTCGACAATGGGCTCCTCTATAGTGCTGGGGAATCTGGTGCAATCCCAAGTGCGGGCATCGTTGTTGGCTTTGCAACCTCCTCCCTTTCACCTTTCGGGGCCTCACTAACTGAAGGTCCTTGGGAAGCCCCCTCAAATGTGCCTTCCTTGGCGACAAGTTCAGGTTCTACAACCAAAAGTGGCGGTGACCCTATAACCGAAATGATGCCAGTCTCTAGAGCATCCGCCAGCTCAGTATCGGGCTCAAGATCCACTATCTCAACAATAGCCGCTGGTGCTGACTCAACAGGCTTAGCAGCGCTAATTGCCACTTCCTAAATGCCTACAACAATCTCCCCACGGCTGGTTCAGCCATTGGTTTCCTGTGGGAAGGCCCCGCATCGATATCGGTAGGGGAACCTGGTACGGACCCCTCAACAAGTGGATACTCAACAAGGGGAACGCCATATTGCGCCAGGGTGATAGTAGGATTCGGCGAGCGGCCAACAGCTCCCTCCAATGGCTAGAATTCTAGCTCTAGTAGTGCTGGGGTTGCTTCAACTGGCGACAGCGAGACAGACGCTTAAGAATTGCTTGATGCGACTGGCAAAATCAGAGCCCTTCTATTCAAAGTGACTTTTGGCCATCGTGGCCTCTTCAGGGCTGCCAAATCCTCATCCGAGGATAACTCCAAGGAAGAAGACAAGTCATGCCGCTTGGGCTACTCGTGGGAAGGTTTTTGAATGATCAGAGCTCCAACCTTCCTCTTCTGGGCAGTGGCCTCCATTGCATCACCCATTAGTTCCCACCAAACTGCCACAATGATCTCAAGGGTTAGATAATACCCCTTGATGCAAAACGTCTAAATTGCCTCCAAAATGAGACCCTTTAGTGCCTTCTCCTTCCCGCTTCCTGCTGGCTCATTTTCTCTGTGAAATACTTGCACACGAATTCCAAATTGTTGGGAATATCCCACTTAGGGGGAGCCACCAAGAAGAAGAAGTGATTCTTCCAATTCTCGTAGAATCAGGATTCATCCTACAGAAACGGTATCTAGGACGAGGCAACATGGAAATCTAGTCATCCGAGTGGTTAAAGAGGATGATCACCTTCACTGATCGGGGACCAAATGCGTAATCATGGAGGCGAACAAAGACGCACATTGACGCCAGATGGCATACGACATTGGGGCAAAGCCGTGCCACAAGGACACCCAATGCCAATAAGATCCCATACAGGTCCAGTGCCATCGGGAAACGAATCCCACCTTTTATGTGGGACTCGTAAACAGTGATGATGCCCTCAGGAGGTGCGCAAGCTCTACCATCCTCACCATGAAGGAGATGGGTCATATCGCTAGGGATGCGATACTGGACCAGCAAGGCTGCAATAATGCTCGCCGTAAGGACTGATTTAATCTCACTAACTCTCTAGCAAATTGCAAGAGGTGTAGGATCTTTCTTCTTCACCATTGATTTATGAAGCAATAAAATTCAAAGTGCAAGTGACAGAAAAACAAACTATTTAAATAGACAGGCACAAAGGGCCTCAAATGGCATTGCACGGGAAACTCGAAGGTTGTCCCAAGTGATGCCCATGACATGCGTCCCTTCAGCAGGGCATAGCGCATCTATCCAAGTTAGTCCATCATGGCACCTGACACATAGCCTCACAACTCACGCCACAGCTGTCTGCTAAATTACAACAGTCATAATAAGCAATTATTGCAGAGACGCAAGCCGTCAGGAATTGCGATGGTGGCAGCTCGTCCGACTTTCAAGACGGAAGCATCACGCTCGGCATCCAAAAAAAACATGCTACGACAAACAAACCGTTCTATCAAAAATAAATTTTATTAATTATAGTTTCATTACAGCTTAGGCCGGCCAGTGGCCTCAAAGTACAACAAATGCTATCTATGCCTATCACGCTCGACGGGTTTTGAATTCGGGAATTCATTCAGCTTCGAGCGCATGCGAGCTCTCACGTTTCAAGAATCCAAGAAGCCCGTAGGGAAGCCAAGCACCACCAGAGAAGCTATCCTCCGACTCAGGTGAATCCTGTTGCTGGTAATTCGGAACCTACACAACACAAACTACAAATAAGAGGTTAGAGGTCGACGGGATATTCTCCCACCAAAAACACTCTGACGCTCAAGTCAGAAATCTTTCGTAATGAACGGAGAGAGGTGCACGCTTAGAGGTGCACAAACGAATGCATAGATGTGGAGGGAGTATAAGAATGCGAGAGTGTGGGACTCGTTGAACGGTTGTGGGAGGCTGGGCTCTGCGGATGCACTGCAATGAGTGGCTCACTAAGTGTGCTCAAAAGAGGCTTTGGGAGTTTGATTTGGAAGCAGATTCGAGATTAGGAACTCAGAGAGCGTGCCAGAATCCTTTCTCCAATAGAAGGAGAAGAAATTTATAGGTTCCATGGAGAGGAGCATTGGGCGTGAGAATCTTCCGATATGTGGTAAGCGGGGATTCACCAGCCACTGACCACTGGCAGTTGTCAGCAGCGTCAGTTGTTGCCTTGCGGTGGCGAGAAGACCGTCGTGGGGTATTGACCACGCTTGGTCTGCTACTCGCGTGAGAATTGGCTGAGCAATTTCATGGGACAACGTGAGCCACGACTGGCTACGTTGACTCCCTTTTTATTGGCTGGCTTTCTCTAGGTTGACACTTGCCGTCTGCAACCACAATAATGGGTTATATAGGACATTGATTAGCTATTGTTTCTGGGCTGCCACGTAAGCCGTTGGGGAACTTAGGCCTTACGAGACCTAATTCACTCGAGATTCGATCCAGACATGGAATCTGAAGGGCAAGCAAATAAAGAAGATAGCAAGTTGGTACTCAATTATCGATGGAAGGTTATATCGGCAAGGGTATTCAACTCCCTACCTGAAATGCCTGACTTCGGAAGAAGCTGAATGTACGCTGAGTGAAGTTCATCTCAGTATATGCGGCTCTCACATCGGAGGAAAGAACCTCGCATTCAAAATCATGGGGAAAGGTCTTTTCTAGCCCACGATAAAGCAGGATGCCATGGAATTCGTTAGGAAGTACGAAAGCTGCCAGGTTCATGGGACCATAACCTATCAGCCGCATGCAGAACTACACAGCCTTCAAACCCCATGGTCGTTCACCCAGTTGGGGCTCAACATCCTTGGACCAATGCCCTTGGCCTCCAAACAAAGGAAATTCATTATCATCGACATTAACTATTTTACCACATGGGTTGAAATAGTCCCACAAGTACGAATAATCGAGCAGAACGCAATGGAGTTCGTCCGCGAGAACATCGTCTACCATTTTGGGATTTCCGAGATCATAGTGACCAACAACAGAACCCAATTCACTGGCAAGCGATTCACCAAGTATAGTATGAGCTTGTGCATCAGGCTGGTTCACATGTCTATGGCATACCCTCAAGCTAATTGCTAGGTTGAAGTCACCAATCGGATGCTGCTGCACGGGTTAAAGGCCAAGCTTGGAGACGCAGGGGGCTCCTAGGGTGATAAGTTGCACTCCGTGCTCTAGTCGTATCGCACGACCCCACGGTAACTCACAAGGGAGACACCCTTCAGCCTCTATTACGGGATGGAAGCGATTGTCCCTATCGAAGTAGGGCTCCCCAGCTTGAAGGTCGAGTGCTTCAATACAACCACCAACTTTGAAAGACTCAGGGAATGCCTAGATTTGCTTCTAGAGGTCCATGACGCAGCCCACCTAAGGACAGCAGCCTACCAGTAACGCGTCACACGGTACTATAATAAGTGGCTGAGGGCTCATCCACTCGAGATTGGAGACCTAATCCTTCGAAATGTAGAAATAGCGGGAAAGGCCGCCAGTAGGAACAAGCTCTCTTTAGGCCCAGAGGGTCTGTTCCTCATCTCGACGATCCTTCGAAACGGAGCATACAAGTTGTACGCTCAGGACAGCAAATTGGTCCCTCGGACCTGGAATGCCGCCAACCTCAAGAAGTACTACCAATAATCTGGCACCAGGCACAGGTAAGATACACACACACGATAAAGAGTGCTTGTACATGTATAATGTTTCCATTTAATAAAATTATTATTTTTATATTCCTGTATATTCATTCATGTGAATGTTTGCATGCATGATATTTAAAAAGATGAAACAACCTAGACTGCGCCTAAATCTAGAAGATCTTCATCTATCTGTAAACCATAACCTTGGCTCCGTGCCAAGTGGCCCTAAAGCCGTCGTACTCGAATTTCGGCCCCGCACCGAAGGGCCCTAAGCGGCCCTAAAACTTTGGCTTCGTGCCAAGCTCCCCTAAAGTAGTCGTACTCAATTTCGACCCTGTGTAAAAAGGCCCTGAGTGGCCCCAAAACCTTGGCTCCGTGCTAAGTAGCCCTGAAGTGGTCACACTCAAAGCTTGGTTCTATACTGAGTGGCCCATGCGATCAAAGTATCAGGCCTAGGGGCTCCGAAAGTCCCCAATACACGGCCATCAAAACCTTAAGATGCCTAAACAGCAGGCGTGCGGCGACCTTCTCAAAAAGAAGAGAGCACCCTCAGTTAACAATGATCATGGGCTAGGACCATGCGCACGAGAGCGACGACACCTTGAGCGAAGCCGAGCTCCTGAGATAGGCACCATGCGCGCAAAGGTCTAAGACCCAAAGTCCGACTACTGTGGCCTAAAAACCCAGCTGGCCCTTAGAGTGGCTCCTCCGGGCTTACGACGACATCTAGCTCATTGGATTGAGCTTCCCACTAACGCAATAAATGCAATGACATCCTCTGACAAAAGACGAGTATAGCACAAGAAGACACCTAATTGGAGCCTTGGTGATGGTAGCTGCATAGTTTAGCCATTACAAGATAGGTTGCAGAACCAAAAGAGATAACACATGCACAGAAATCTCAAGAGCCAAAGAGAAAGTTTCCTTTCATTAATCATGTATGTACAAGGCTACAAGATGGCGTTCAAGCAGTGAAAAGAGAAAAATTGTACAAAAGCTCCAACTACCCTATGGCTCTGAAGGTCCAGCCTCTTCGGAGAAGTCAGTCAAACGGGAGCTCTCTGAAACCCCTTCGTTCCTCGGATCAAAGATTCCCGCTAAAGTGCCTGGGAATGCGACGAACACAATCTAACAGCACATGCGAATGCCATCTCAAAATCTGCCTCCAGCACTGAGCTATCTCTTCCGGGGAAAGCTGAAACCTGAGGTCAGCCAAGATACGGCAGATCCGACCCTCCAAAACGGAGATTTGACCCTTTGCAACTTGAAGCTCACCCTTCAGCCACCTGATCTCTTGCCCCAGCACCACGGTCTCAACCTTCGCACACTGGGCCACCTTTTCAAATTCTTCTTGAATCTGGTTGAAGAGTTCATCCAGTGGAGCGCACGCTGCATGAATGGAGTGTAACTCTTCTGGAACCTACAATGGGAGGATAGAGAAAAATGAAGGACCAGAAAACGTCACTGCGCCCATCAACAGAGGGATACAACACTCAGAAAGATCATACCTGAGTATAGGATGTGCCCACGCTGCTGGAAACAACTTCGGATGCAAGCACGCTCAGGGGCTCAGGGCGCTCGGCAGCGACCTCCACCGGGTTGGGAAGGTCTAGTGCCGCCAAGGTTGAATGAATACCTAGGGGCTCCGGTTGCCGTGCCACCTCCGTCGCATCCTCCTCCTTGATCGCATCGACAACATGCAAATCAGCGGCCCATCAAGACGCACTACCTTCCTCAACAATGACAGGCTCCTAGATGCATAGCTTGGGTGATGCCCTAACAAGTGAACCAGCAACCTCCAAGATCTCCGCCGGCTCTAGCGTGTGCTCCAGGATGCCCACCTCGACGACCTCCTTGGGCTTTAGCACGTAAGTCGCCATGGGACCCGTGCTCTCAAGAGTCGTTCCTTGTGACTCCAGATCGAAGAAGGAGCTCGACGGGGACTCCTCTCCCAAAGGTAGCTCCACCAAAGAAACTCCGTACTCCACCAGTGCAACAGTGGGGATCGGGGAGTGCTCAGCCGCCACCTCTCGTGACTCCGACTCTAGCTCCTGCTCCGGAACGACGATCACAGCATGCATGACAACGACCTCCGTATAGAAGTGCCTCCGATGACCCTTAACCTATTCAAGGACGCCTCCTCCTCTTCTTTTGAAGAGGACTCTAGCGACAATAATGAGTCGCCCACCCCAGAGGGCTCCCTCGAAGGTTCTCAGAGGACAATGACTCCAACCCTCTTCTTCTCGACGGTAGCGGCCGCCCAACAGCACGAAGGTCCCCACTTGGCGGTAGCAAGAGTGTCGGAGGACAGGTAGTAGCCCTACTTGGAGAACGTCTCCATTTGCGCTTGAATTTCGGCAACAAGCTTCACCTCCACCCCAACCTCTTCAGTGGTCACCTCCTTCCAAAAGAAGTTGGATACGGGGCCCCACTCATTGGTAATCTCCCACTCTTGAAGAGGATTCAGGAAGAAGAATCGATTCTTATAGTTCTTCATAGAGTCCGGATTCGTCCCCTGAAAGTGGAAGTCGGCTCAAGGAGACATCAAGACCCAGTCTTCTAACTTAGTGAAGCGAAAAATCACCTTCACCGAGTTCGCGCTGAATGAGCCAGAATAGATGTGAATGATGACACACAGAGTAACCAAATATCGGATAGCATTGGGGTGAAGCCTTGCGACAGGAACACCTAGCTTGTCAATGATCCCATACAGACCGAGCTCCATGGGAAAACGAAGTCCCCTTTTAACTGTTGCTCGTAAATGGTAATGAAGCATTCTGGAGGGGCATTGACCCTTCTTGCCTGGCCAAGAGAAGAGTAGGCCCAATCGCCAAGAATCATGTAGTGGACCATAAGGGCAGCAATAGCACTCGCCGGCAGGACGGATGCAATGCCGGTAACTCCATGACGGATCGCACGGGAGAAAGAAGGAGGACTTTTCTTCTTTGCAATAACTCTCTCAACGCAAGGAAACACGAAGTATGGAAAGTTTGATGGAGCGCTGCTTAACTAGGCAACGCCTAGAAGACGAAATGGCGTCGCACAAGAAAACGCAATCGGCGCCCTAAATGATAGCCATGACACGCACCCGTTCGACGAAGCTCCACAAGTCCCTAGCAGCAGCCAATCATGGCGTCTGTCGAATTGTCATCCCACTATCGCCTCGCCGTCTATCAGAGTCCCGGTTGTCATACCCGTATTTAATGCAGCAATTCTGTCCACCAGAAACAGCGGCGATGAACCTTCCAGAGCATAGAGCCAAAAGGAAGAATGAACCATTCAGATACAATAAACAGTAATAAATCAATTGCTCAGCCAAGTAAGAAAATTTTATTATGTGTTCCACTAATCAGTTTTCTTTACAGAAGAAGGCGACCAGTTGCCACAGGTTACAATTAACTGCTCTCCTCGACCCTAGGGGGATTGGGAGTCATGAACTCCGTCAGTTCCGTGCGTGTCCCTGCACCTGAATTCCGAGAGTCCAAAACGCCGGTGTGAAAGCTTGGTTCCTCTAGCGAAGCAATCCTCCGCCTAAGTTGGATGCCTTCCTGGAACCTCCTTTCCAACAAAGGAACCAGCTCTTTCAGCCTGACTCTCGATCTTAGCTCGGCCTCCTACCACATATGAACGACATGTTCCTCCTTGAGCCGTGCCGATGTCCTTCGAGCTCCTATTGCAGAGAGAAGATTCAGTCTCGAGCCTGCATGTTGGCGCTGGCCAGTCATGATGCTCTTGCTTCAACCTCTTACCATGCTTGCTCGAAGTGAGCCGCTCATGCCCGAGTCTGCTTGACCTCTCCAATGACGACCTGTACCTGAGCTTCCATATCTTCCACTGCCCTGAGGATGCAAAGAGCGACGGGTCGACCCCTCCAGAATGACACCCCATCCATCTCGAAGCTTGGTGGTGCCCTCAGGAACCTCATTGGCCCAACGACAAAAGCCTTCGAATGTTAGCCCTCCGCTGCTGCCACAAATGGTGCAGTTTCATCATGAACCCTTGATGCCTGCATATCTCTTACAGACTTCTCAGAATACGACTCAGACTCTGAGGAAGAAGATGATCTCTCAATTGGTGCCACAACAAGAGAAGAATGAAAGAAGGTGAGTACAAAGCAGGGTTTTGCACCTTCAAACAAATAGAGGATGCGAAACTTGGAGGGATTCTCGGTGTTTAAATAGCTAGAATCCCCCCAAGGAAACGGCATCATCTGAATAGCAATACACATTCAGAGGACCAACGAGTTTCCTCCACGTGGCGGCACCCTGAAGCATCGCGCCTTTCCAAGGAGAATTGTAAGGATGCAATGCCCTCAGGGTTTCCAGCGCAATCAATGCACCAACGTTTTCAATTGACACGGCAACTGCCAGCGGCGTTCAGTCTCCAAAGATGACAAACTCTGGTGACGAATCCCCATTGGATCCTCTCGTCGATAGTCCAAATCGGGGCTTGAGGGATGACACCTACGAGACAAGCGATAGGTGGCCGGACGTTCTTAAATGAATAACTACGCATGTGTGGCCACGAGAGGGTCCCACAGCCCTTGAGTCATAACATGCTAAGCAACAAAAGAGAAGATTCAACGCATCAGACAAAAAGAATAAATGCAAAAACCACTGCTTTTATTAATTGAAATTTTTCTTTACAAAGTACAAGGTTTACGACAATAAAATTATATATAAGGAAAAAATACAACATGGAGTAAGAAGCTCAAGATAGTGACACCGCCAGAAGGAGTCGGATCGGGAAACGTGATCGATATTAGATCACTTTGGCTCCATCACCAGAACTCCGATCCCACTTGCGTGCCAGCGTCGCCGATGTTGATCCAACACTGAAGGTGCATCCAAACCACCTTCAGTAGAAGGAAAAGTATGAATCACAATAGTCTCGGCAAGGCTACTACTAGCTTGCACGCACCCCATGGGGACTCCAATTTCTGCCTCCTCTCCCGAAATCATATATGAACCATCCAGCCACGGTCGAAGTCAACGATGACATGCTATCTAGGGATAGAGTGCCCCGTGGCAGCGCATGCAGTCCCCCTATAGACTGGAGTCAATGCTAGCCACGAGGGAGGCATGTGACAACTCAGAGTGACCAAGCCACCCTCATCATGATGAGGAATCGTCCACAAGAAGGGCATGACGATAGGCTTCAGTAGTAGCACTGGATCTCCCACAAGTCCATCAAATCCCTTTGCGAATCCCCGTAGGAAGCGGGACAAACCAAGGACCTCTCATCACTTCTTCGAAGAATGGCTAAGCATGGATCTCCCCAGATGGAGGACTCCCTTATTTATCGACGAGCCAGCGCTCAGCAAGCCCCCAGTGAGGCACACGGCCTAATAGCCGTCATTCACAAAATAGGAAACCCATCAATGCGGATCCGGACTTCGTTGTGTGAATCCTTCTTAATAGGGCTCTAAATCTCTACAACAACTGAAAAGGCTACGTATTCGCCTGGGGAAGGCGCGACACCCCAAAGAGACAAAAATCCAGTGCATCTTGAGGAGGGCCATGCAGATAGCCAGCTAGACCCACCATGGACATGCCAGGCCCAAACTTTAGGCCGGCCTCAAGCATGGGGGGCTCGTGTTGGGTCTGACTCTAAGGAGGTCCAAAAGTAACGAAACCCAATCCAAGGAATTCCAGCTCAGGCGATAAGCAAGGCCCAAGTTTCCCAACGGCCTACGTGGCAACGTAGAAGCAATAGCCAATCAGCGCCATCTGTAGCCCATTAATGCGATTGCAGGCGGCAGGTGCCAACCCAGAGAAAGCCAGCCAATGAGAAGGGCATCAATACTACCAACCACGGCTCACACCGTCCCCTGAAACTGCCAAGCTAATCCTCGAGCGAGCAACAGACCAAGCATGGTCAACACCTCATTACAGTCTCCACGCTACCGCAAGACGACAACTGACACCACTGGCAACCGTCAGCAGCTGACAAATCCTCACTTGCCACATATCGTAGAATTCTCGCGCCCAATACTCCTCTCCATGGAGCCTATAAATTTCTTCTCCTTCTACAGGAGAAAGGATTCTGGCACGCTCTCTAAGTTTCTGATCTTGAACCTACTTCCAGATTGAACTCTCAAAGCCAATTTCGAGCACACTTAGTGAGCCACTCATTGCAGTGGATCTGTGGAGCCTAGCCTCCCATAACCGTTCAATGAGTCCCGCACTATTGCATTCTCACACTCCCACCATATCTCTGCATTTATTCGTGCACCTCTAAGCGTGCACCTCTCTTCGTTCATTACGAAAGATTTTTGACTTGAGCGTCAAAGTGTTTTCGGTAGAAACATATCTTACCGACCTCTGATCTCTTATTTATAATTTGTGTTGTGTAGATTTCAGATTACCACTGATGGAAACTGGACCTGCTTGAGATTCGATCCAGACATAAAATTCGAAGGCTCCTTAATCTGTACAATAATTAAGAATCAGGGGTGCAACGAGACCTCAATACAATTTGATAATACCTTGAATGAAAATGATTTTACATTAAGCTCAAAATAAAGTTGCCCCATGAGAATTATTAATTTTTGCCCCAATAAAGTAGCATTGCCACCTTTTTATCGAATGTTGTATTATTAGGATAAATTATATTATATTAATTGAGTAAATATAT
>JAODPA010157176.1:0-14510 GCA_025585075.1 Nepenthes mirabilis
AATCTTGATTAATATAAGTTAAAACTTGGTCCTTATAATTGGGACGTGCTATAATGACCCGAACGTCCGAGACCTGATAATTAGGAGAAAGATGGGCTCCGTTTCGTGGGGGTGCTGGTTCCCAAAATATGACAAAATGTGAGTAATTAATTTAAAATAGGTGAATTAAGGTCAATGGGTATGGGAGGAATCGAATCAAAAAGCCTGAAGATCCGAAATCGGTAAATCGGGAACCGAAATTGTAAACCGAGAAAATATTAATTTGTAAATAAAATTTCGGGCTTTAAATTATGATAATCATTGCTTATTAAGGTTATATAATCAAAATCAAGGTCTAAGGATGTGATGAATTGGGTTAGAAGTGTCAAAATGGGTCCAGGATGATGAAAGCGCAACGTCTTTGTGCTGCAGGCTCGATGTGTGCCTGACGAGCGCCCAAACAGCGCTTGAGCGCCTATTAGGTGCCAATTTATGAATGTGGTGCTCAAAGCTCACCTGAGGCAAGAACGAGAGAGGTTACGAGAAGTGCGTCCGAGGACCACTCGAGCGCTGTTTGGGTGTACACTTACGAACGCAGCGCTTGAAGGGCACTCGATGAGCGCCCAAGGTGGTGCCGTGTCCGAAAGGGAGCGCTTGAGCACCCTGATGATTATAAATAGGGGACGCGTGATTTTTCCTCCTCATTTCAGCGTTCCACGGGAGAGGAGAAGGAGAAAAGAAGGAAAAGAGTAGGAGAGGAAGAAATCTGCCTGTTTCACTCCAATTCGGATAAAAATAACGGTAGATCAAGCTCAAGGAAGTGTACTCCAAACTTTATTTACCGTTTTTACAGTGTTTTAATATCTCTGTAACTGTATTTATACTCTAAAAGCATGTTTCCCTATATTCTGCATAAATAAGGCCTATTTCTGTAAATTAATCGGATAGATTTTATATTTACATGTATATATTGTAATATCTGGCATCGATTTCATGAAAATGCACGTGTTAAGTGTCCGTTTATCATTCGATAATTTTGGCCAAACCCTAGGTATGAAAATGATGGGTTTTAATGATTTTTACCAGCAATTTCTATTATATAAAAGTTAACCTGTACTGAAATAAAGCTCCTACTATATTTTGTATCTGAAAGTTTTATACGGACTAATACGGATAAATTATTGTAAACTCCTAGGATAAACTGAAGGGTTTTTAAACTATTTTTGTATATTCTGAAGCTAAATTGAGAGATTATAAACTGTTACGGTATATTCTGAAATGAATCTGAAGGGTTTCAAACTGTTACCGCTTATCCTGAACTGACTGGAGAGTTATTGTGAAATTCTAATTGATTTCTAAACTGAAAAGGATTTTCAATTAAGAAAATGAGAAGAAAACTATTTCTGATACTATTAATTAGAACTTAAGATTGATATACAGTCATGTGAGGTTCTCCGACATGCCTTAAGACATTACGATGGTAATCGGGGATAGCTCCGTCTATGAAGTTATACGTAATCCACCCTTCCTCGGGGCGTTAATTAATGAGGGTAGTATACTGATCCTATAGGATGATAATCCTTTGTTCCTGGAGAATAATAATCATTCGTCGGCTTTGAGTTGTGTACCATAGAACACAATTAGTCCCTGTACAGCACTGATGCTGGCCTTGAATTGTATAGAATAAACACAATCTATCCCTAATTATTCACCCCCTCGACTAGTAGGGTACGCTAGTTGAGTCCCTAGGATATTAAATTAAAGTTTTCTAAAAAAACCAATGAGATTTGGAACTGTTTTATGAACCCTGATGCGTGTTTAAATAGAATCATATTTTACTCATATTTTCATTAACTGCTCCTATTCTTCAAACCTGACATTAATGTATTTTTATATTCCAATATGATTTATATTTTTCGAGACCTGTTTATATCAAAATCAGGCTTTCCTTTTGATTATCGTATATGTTTTTGCCCACCTGCATTTATGACCTAAAAATGCTTATGTAATTACTGTCTTATCGAATTCATGCCTTGTATGCAACTGTAAATGCCTCACTGTATTATGTTCTGCATGAGAGTATTATGTTCTACATGTTTTAGTACCTTAGTGGGTTTCGCCTCACTGTTTACTTTTTTCCCTCCAAATAAGGATATAGTAAAGATATTGGACGATCAGGCAGTTATAGTTTAATAAGGAAGGTTTTGAAGCCTTGGTGAAGCCTTGAAGGTTACCTTGGAGTAATGTTTTAGGAGATTCTGATAGTTCTGTATGTGCCATAGAGTTTTATAAAGAAAATTATGTATAAGTAATTGTAGTTTATTTTGTAAACTGTTAAAACTGTATTTATACTTTCGCAGGTTTCTATTAAGGTTATAGATGCTTCCGCTATACATTTTTCTGGTTTCTATATAGGTCCTTGACGGTATCTCTCATACAAGTTCTGATGTAATAGATAGAATAATTAATCTATAGCCATGGATGGCGTTTGAGATACTGTGAATGCATGTTGTAGGATGTAAATTATGATATTTGGTTAGTTGTGTGCTTGAATAGACTATTTTATATGGATTTGTATTGTACAGGTTATTAATTATACATGTTATATTTTTGGTTTCTGTCTAATTACAGAGAAGACTCTGTCAAAATTTCTGTAAAATTTAAAGGATTTAAATTGATTGATCCTATTCTGTATCTATCTGATGGAGGGTCCAATAAGGTTTAGGATCCGTTCCATCACACGTGCTCTCAAGAGAATCCTGGATGTCCTTATCATCTGAGAGCCAGTGGTCCCTTGGCTTACAGGAGAGTCTCAGGGGACAGCTAGTGGTCCCTCTCATGGAACGAGTTAGCATTCGCTTGGACGAGCTCTGTTAGTGTCCTTATCAAGTCCTCCTTCCTGTGCAAAACTTTACCAGCAAAGGATGCCGACACATTGCCCCACTTGTTGGAAGGAGCCAAGTCAAAGGTGACCTCAAAATAGAAGAATTGATCCTTCCAACCCTTCATGGAATCAGGATTCCCCCCGCTTACCTGGAAATCCAAGCGGGGGGGATAGTGAAATCTAGCTTGTACCCTGGCAGAACCAAAAAATTACCTTCACGGTCATAGTGTCCAAGGATCGCCCATGGAGACAAAGAAAGATGCATAGAGAGCACAGATACTGAATAATGTTAACGTGAAACTATGAGATTGGAACGTCCAACGACACAATAACCTCATACAATTCCCATGCAAAAAGGATGCAAAGGCCGCTGCTCAGGTAAGCCTCATAGATGGTGATGAACCCACACTAGAGCGAGTAGGCTTTATCATCCTCGATCGACGTCTCGAATGGATCATACTCGAAATGTCATACTGCATATACAAAGCTTCTTTGTCGACCGTAGTAAGTACCGACTGGATAAGTCAACACCAGCGGTGTAAGGATCAAGTTCCTAGGACTAAGTCTTCCACAACCTTAATGGGAAAATTGACTTAGATAGTTAGGCGGCTGGTTAAGAATTGTTCACCGATCGGTCAAGAATTGTTGACCGGCCAGATTGAATTGTTGACCAAATCAAATCGTTAACCAAAATGGATGGTTTTTCGTATTAGAAAGTAGAACGATTAAGATAGTTGACCAGAATAGATAGATGACCGGACCAGATTGTTAACTAGAGTAGATAGATGACAAGAATGAAATATTGACCGAATAAGAGAGTTGACCATAACTAAGATAGTTGATCGGAATTATAGTCGTTGATCGGAATTAAGAGTTAACCAGAATAACCATACTGTCTGTAAATGATTAGGTAGAGACCAAGGTCGATAGGTAGAGGCCGAGGTCATTAGATAGAGACCGAGGTCGTTAGATAGAGACTGAGGTTGTTTAGGAATTAGAATAAGATTGATCACTCAGAGAATCCGAGCGAGATTTAGAAAGACGTTTAACCTGCTCAACCTACTCTGTTGACCTTCTAGAAGGGGAATTGGAATAAGAAAAGAAGTACTAAGAATGTGACTTACCCCCACTTACTCCCACCTAAACCATTATCTATAAATACTAAACTTGAGAGTTAGAAAATGAGTTTGAAAAGAGAAGCACGAAGGAGAAGAAGGATAGGAGAAGAGTCTTAGGCCAGCTTTGAGTAAGGGATTCGTGGATCAGGCAAGTGTACCCTATACTTATCTTTGACTGTTGCTAATTCTTGCTTTGTTCTAATACCCTTCTTCGCTATATTTCTACATAATACATGCCATGATAATTACTTTTTCATGTTTTATGATAGAATTTCATGTTCAACATCTATGTTATGTTTTATATGTGGAATTATGTCTCACGGTTCATGCTTGAAAATTGTTAGAATCCCTTCTATTTAAGCAATGGTGCGTGGATAAGTTATCTGCATGTTTAAATACTGTCAACCCATATCAGTTTGCTTATCTCATTCGTTTGCATATTTGTTTACCGTTTATAAAAGTAAGATCCGCTCTTTAAGAACTTCGGTCATTTGAAGCCAAGATTTAAGAAAATTCGATTTTGATATTTGACGGTCAAGTAGTTGCAGGTCTAAAATAGAGTCGTTTCTAATCTATGATGGCCGAGTAGTTGCAATTCTAAAATGTATCCGTTTTCGATCTATGATGGCCAAATAGTTGTAGGCCTAAAATATAACCATTTTCGATCTATGATGGCTGAGTAGCTATGGGCCTAAAATGTAGCCGGTTTTGAAGAAGGAATAATTGGTTTTGGATTTAAATTCGGTTTGGAAATTCGTTCTTATGAATTTATCTTTAGCCCATGTTTTATGTTTCCATATGCATAATGCTCTCATTCCATTCCTTTTGATTTTGTTTTGAAGCTATATTTATGTATGTCTTTGCTTATTTGTAGCTTGTTGAATAATCTACTCACTCCTTACTATTTTGTTACCTCCAGAGGAGTAAGGATTCATGCCGAACGAGAAAGAACAGAGCCGGATGGACTAGCTAGGTAGGAAGACCGATCTGGATTTATGTAATGGTTTTTTATCAACTTGATGTATTTTTGGTCATTTTGGAGACTTTGTATAATGATTCTGGTGTATGAATTAATAGATAATTGTATGCTTTCGTTGAATTTTATAATTTGTGTAATATTGGTTCCTAGTGGCATCTCATTCATTAAAGGCTCTTTCATATAGCCAACTGACCTTGATAAGGCTGACCGAGAATCTTGGCCGACCAAGTTGTGGCTGACTTATGAAGTCTAACAGTTTGGATCCTGTGTGTGCATGATCATTTAAATTATGTATGATTACTCATATTCGTCTTATTACTCATTTGCCTTGTATTATGGACGGACGAGTGGGATATCCCAGTGGAGCTTCGGTCCGTCACACTTAGTATGAACATTGACGGAGGTCATTAAAGGATTATGACCGCGGTCCATCACAGATAATATCAGAAAAAGAGATGGCTTTGATTTGATTTGAATTTATGTGAAAGCTTAGGATGCATTAAGGTTGATCTAATAAAAAGATGAAGGCATGAGACAACTAAGTTAGACCTGTTAGACTTAGTTATCTTAGTCCAGAAAATTAGGCTAGCACTAAGTAGGACCAGTACGTTGTGTTTAGGAAGCATCGTGTCCTAGTTACTACTTAGGCCAAATTATAATCTAAACGAGTTGTTCTTATTTTAGAAGTTGAAGTGCTAGCTGATAGGATGGCTAATAGAGGAAGACGGGCTACTGTACTAGTAATTTTCAGGACCGGGAGGTGGAGTACTTGAATCTATTAGGAAGAATGACTGATGTTATGGAAGATATAGGACAACAAAATTTGGCTCCAGTTTCATCTCCAGCTCCAGAATTCCAGAATTCTTGGGGGAACTAGATCTAGTGAAAGTAGACACATAGATCCAGCGGCTTAAAAAGGTATTTACGGTTATTAGACGTTTGGTGGAAGATAGAGTCTTATTTGTCACTCATAAGTTAGAAGGAAAAGCCTATCATTGGTGGAAAATATAGAAAAGAATATTTGAGATGCTAGAGAATGAAATCATTTGGGTTATGTTTAAGGTAACTTTTTTGGAGAAATATTTCCCTGCCAGTTTTCATGGGTAGAAGAAGGATGAGTTTTTACGAATAAGACAAGGCAATCATACGGTGGCTGAGTACAATGTCAAATTTATGAAGTTATCCCATTATGCTCTGCATATGGTAGAGGATGAGGAAATGAAGGCAAGAAGATTTTCTCAGGGCTTGAGGGACGACATTAGGCGGCACCTGTCGACGTTGAAGTTGCTGACTTATAGAAAAGTGTTGGATAGAGCCATAATTTATGAGAAGGAACTTGAGAAAGATGAGTTTTTTAGGAAGAGAATATTCGGCCAAAGTAGTTCTTGTGCTAGTTCTAATGTGGGATCTAGGAGGCCACCAAAGAAAGCCAAGCAGCCGAAGTCAAGGAAGGAGTTCGGCCAACCAATGCTGACCTCTAGAGTGTCAACCAACCTGTGTCCTCATTGCGGAAAGCTGCATGAGGGCAAGCCTTGTTTTAAGAAGATGGGAGTTTGCTACAATTGTGGATAAGCGGGGCACATGATAAGGAATTGCCCTCATTGGAAGAGAACCCCAGTGAACCCAATTGTTCTGGCCAAGGTGTTTGCAGTATCTGTAAATGAGGCCGAAGTCTCAACAGACGTGGTGGAAGGTATTCACTCTATTTGTGGCATCTCTTACCATGTGCTTTTTGATTTAGGATCCACCCATTCGTTTATTTCACCTAGATTTGCACATCATTTTGTATCATCCCCTAAGATTCTTGATTATTTTTTGATTGTCTTAACACCCACGGGGTCTTCTGTGGTCCTAGATGTTATGTACCCGTGGTGTGTTATTAAGGTTAATGGGTCTCAGTTGCCAGGAAACTTAGTCTTCCTAGAGATGTGTGATTTTGATGTAATCCTAGGTATGGATTGGTTGGCAAAGTATCATGCCAACATTGATTATTTTCGAAAGATGGTAGACTTTATTATTCTTGGATACAAGTCTTTTTATGTTAAAGGAGTTCAGCAAAAAGAGCTATCTTATTTTATTTCAGCCATTCATGCCCGGCATTTGATGAGCATTGAATATCAGGCCTATCTGGCTTATACTACTATAACTGAGGATCATGAAATATTAGTTAAGGAGATTACTATAGTGTGCGAGTTTGTGGATATATTTCCTTAGGAATTGTTTGGGTTGCCACCATCTCGAGAGATAGAGTTTGAAATTGAGCTAGTGCTAGGATCAGCACCGATATCTAAGACGCCTTATAGAATGGCGCCTGCTCAATTAAAGGAGTTGAAACAACAATTGTAGGAATTATTGGATAAGGGCTTTATCTAATCCAGTGTGTCCCATGGGGTGCGTCAGTCTTATTTGTGAAGAAGAAAGATAAAACTTTGAGGTTATGTGTGGGCTATCGGAAATTAAATAAGATCACAATTAAGAATAAATATCTCTTGTTAAGGATTGATGACCTCTTTGACTAGTTGCAGGGAGCTTGTGTGTTTTCAAAGATTGACCTTCGATCCGGATATTATCAGTTCCGGATTAAACAGGAGGATGTAGCTAAGACGGCATTTCGGACAACATATGGCCACTATGAGTTTATAGTATTGTCGTTCGAGCTAACAAATACTCCTATCACTTTTATGGACTTAATGAACCGAGTCTTTCAGCCTTATTTGGATAAATTTATAGTAGTCTTTATTGATGATATGCTTATTTATTCTAAGAGTCATGAAGAGCATGAGGTACATTTAAGAACCGTGCTCCAAACCCTTCGAGAGTATCAATTATATGCGAAGCTGAATAAGTGTGAATTTTAGCTGGAAGAAGTAGGATTCTTAGGCCATATTATTTCTAAGGGTAGAATTTTGGTCGACCTAAAGAAGACTGAGGCCGTAGTGAATCGGAGCCAACCGAAGTCAGTGACTAAGATCCAGAGTTTTCTAGGCATGGCCAGATATTACCGTAGATTCGGGGAGAATTTTTTCTGAATTGCTATGCCACTCACAAGATTGACGAAGAAGGAGGCTAAGTATGAATGGATCGAGGAATGTGAGCGAAGTTTTCAGAAGCTAAAGGATCAATTAACCTCTACACTGATCTTAATTATTCTGGACGAATCAGGTGGTCTAGTGGTTTATTGTGACGCCTCTAAGACTGGACCAGGTTGTGTTTTAATGCAGTATGGAAAGGTGGTTGCTTATAGATTTTGGCAGTTAAAAGTTCATGAAAAGAATCATCCCACCCATGATTTAGAACTAGCTGTTGTGGTATTTGCATTAAAAATCTAAAGGTATTATCTGTACAATGAGAAATTCATTATATAATCTGACCACAAGAGTTTAAAGTATTTATTCTCGCAGAAGAAATTGAACATGAGGCAGAGGAGGTGGATCAAATTTTTGAAAGATTACGATTGTGAAATCCAATACCGGGCAGGAAAAGCCAATGTGGTGGCTAATACTTTGAGTCACTGATCAAGCTTTGTGGCAAGACTTCAGATTAAGGAGATGGAGATGTTGAATTGTATGAAGGATCGTAATATCCAATGGTACGTCAAAAGCAACCGAATGCTGCTATCTTATCTTCAAGTGCAGCCAGAGGTGTTGCAGAGAATCAAAGAGGGACAAGCAGATGATCCCTTCTTGATGGAGATTGTTGGAGACTTAAAGAAGGACTCCAGAGCTGATTTTAATGTTTGGACTGATGGGGTCCTGAGATTTAAGGATTGATTATTTGTACCTGAAAATAATGAGCTTAAGAAAAAATTATGAAGGAAGCCCACCGAATCAGATATACACTTCACCCTGAAATTAATAAAATGTACCAAGATTTAAGAAAAATATTTTGGTTAAAGAATATGAGGAAAAAAATTGAGGCATTTGTGAATAAATATTTTATCTATCAGCAATTGAAAGCCGAGAGAAGGAAACTGGCTGGGCTATTGCAACCAATGCCCATCCCAAGTTAAAAGTGGGAGGACACTGCAATGAATTTTGTGTCTGGTTTGCCTAGACTCCAAAGAACTATGATACTATATGGGTTATTGTTGACCAGCCGACTAAATCGGCCCATTTCTTAACGATCTGGATGACCTACTCTCAAGATCAATTGGCTCGACTGTATATTAATGAGATTGTTAGGCTCCATGGTGTGCCAGCCTTAATTGTATCTGACTGAGACTTATGATTTGTTTCAAAATTTTGGAAAAGTTTACAGCGAGAATTGGGAGCAGGATTAAAATTTAGCATGGCTTATCATCCCCAAATAGATGGTCAATCGAAATGCACCATTTAAATATTAAAAGATATGTTAAGAGCTTCGATGCTAGAAATGAAAGGCAGTTGGGATTATCATTTAACCCTGGCAAGTTTGCTTATAATAACAATTACTAGGCAGGTATTGGTATGGCACCGTTCGAAGCTCTATATGGGAGAAAGTGCCGATCGCTTATTCATTGGAAAGAGACAAGAGATAGACAACTACTTGGTCCAGAAATTATCAAGGAGGTGACAGAGAAAATTAAGTTAATTCATGAGAATTTAAAAGTTGCTCAAAGTAGGCAAAAAAGCTACGTAAACAAAAGGAGGTCGGAGTTGAAATTTGAAGTTAGAGATTTTGTATTCTTGAAAGTATTGCCATCCAAAGAAACATCCCGATTTAGAGTACAGGGGAAGTTGAAGCCGAGGTTCATAGGACCCTTTGAAATTTTGGAGAAAGTTAGCAAAGTGGCTTACCGGTTAGCCTCACCTTCAAGTTTAGCCGACGTTCATGATGTGTTTCATGTATCAATACTCCGTAAATATGTCAATGATCTAGCACATGTAATTAATTTTAAGCCTCTGACTATTCGTGAAAATTTATCTTATATTGAGGAACCAGTATAGATTTTAGATCAAAGGGATCAGGTATTGCACACAAAGACTATCCCTCTAATTAAAGTTCTATGAAAAAATCACTCTACTAAGGAAGCTACATGGGAACGTGAAGCAGAGATTCAGAGCAAGTATCCCCATTTATTTTCATGAGGTATGTATATATATAGTCTTGTTAAATTTCGAGAACGAAACTTTATAAGTTGGGGAGGATTGTAAGGATCGGATTCCTAGGACATAGTCTTTCGCGGCTTTAATGGGAAAATCGGCCTAGATAGTTAGGCAGCTGGTTAATAATTGCTGATCGATCGATTAAGAATTGTTGACTGACCAGATTGAATCGTTGACCAAATCGAATCGTTCACCGAAATGGATGGTTTCCCATATTAGAAAGTAGACCGGTTAAGATAGTTTACCATAATAGATAGAAGATCGAACTAGATTGTTGACCGGAGTAGATAGATGACAAGAATGGAACGTTGACCGGATAAGAGAGTTGATCGAAATTAGGATAGTTGACCGAAATTATAGTCGTTGACCAAAATTAAGAGTTAACTAGAATAACCATAAAATCACAGTTTGTAAATGATTAAGTAGAGATCGAGGTCGATAGGCAGAGACCGAGGTCGTTAGATAGAGATCGATGTTGTTTGGGAATTAGAATGAGACCAAGGACTCATAGAGACTGAGAACTCAGAGAATCAGAGCGAGATTTAGAAAGATGTTTAACCTGCCCCCTTCCACTCCGTTGATCTTCTAAAAGGAGAACTGGAATAAGAAAAGAAATACCAAATAAGTGACTTACCCTCATTTACTTCCATGTAAACTATTGTCTGTAAATACTGAACTTGGCAGTTAGGAAAGGAGTTCGAAATTTGAGAAAAGTACGAAGGAGAAGAAGGATAGGAGAAGAGTCTTAGGTCAAATTTGAGTAAGGGATTCGTGGATTAGGCAAGTGTATCCTATACTTATCTTTGGCTGTTGCTAATTCTTACTCAAATCCTTCGGGTATTATTGTTTTAATGTCTTTTTTCGCTATGTTTCTACGTAATACATGCCATGATAAGTGCTTTCTCATATTTTATGTCAGAATTTCATGTTCAACATCTATGTTATGTTTTACATGTGGAATTATGCCTCACGGTTCATGCTTGGAAACTGTTAAAATCCCTTTTGTTTAAACCATGGTGCACAGACAAGTTATCTGCATGTTTAAATATTGCAACCCATATCATTTTACTTATCTCATCTGTTTGCATGTTTATTTATCTTTTATAAAAGTAAGGCCCACTCTTAAAGAACTTCGGTCATTTAAAGCCAAAATTTAAGAAAATTGGATTTTGATATTTAACAGCTGAGTAACTACAAGCCTAAAATATAGTCGTTTTCGATCTATGATAGTTGAGAAGCTACAGTCCTAAAATGTAGTCGTTTTCAGTCTATGATGGCCAAATAGTTGCAGACCTAAAATGTAGCCATTTTAAATCTATGATGGTCGAATATATGCAGGCCTAAAATGTAGCCATTATCGATATATGATGGTCGAGTAGTTACAGGCCTAAAATGTAGCCGGTTTTAAAGAAGGAAAAATTGGTTTTGGATTTAAGTTTGGTTTGGAAATTCCTTCTCATGAATTTATCTTTGGCCCATGTTTTATGTTCCTGTATGTATAATACTCTTATTCCGTTCCTTTTGATTTCATTTTGAAGCTATATTTATACATGTCTTTGCTTATTTATATCTTTCTGAGTAATCTTCTCACTCCTTGCTATTTTCTTACCTCTAGAGGAGTAAGGATTAACGTCAGATGAGAAAGAATAGAGCCGGATGCACTAGCTAGGCAGAAAGACCAATCTGGATTCATGTAACAAATTTTTATTGACTTGATGTATTTTTTATCATTTTAGAGACCTTGTATAATGATTTTGCTGTATAAATTAATGGATAATTGTGTTCTTCCACTGAATTTTATGGTTTTAGTAATTTTGGTTCCTTGTGTCATCTCATTCATTAAAGGCTCTTTCCTATAGCCGACCAACCTAGATAAGGCCGACCAAAAATCTTGGCCAGCTAAGTGTTAGCCGCCTTATGAAGTCCGACCGTTTGGATCTTGTGTGTGCATGATCATTTAAATTATGTATAATTACTCATATTCATGTCATTACTCATTTGCCTTGTGTTATGAACGAACGGGTGGGATAACCCAATAGAGCTCCGATCCGTCACACTTAGTATGAACATTGACGGAGGTCATTAGAGGATTATGACCGCGATCTATCACAAGCGGGAGCCATGGAAAATCAAAAGGCAAACAATGGAGAAAGTTATTTGAATTGAGAAGTAAGAATGCAGGAAAATGGCAAAGGTTTAAAGATTATATAGCAAGCGCCCGGACCCTAAAACGGTGTCACTGGGAAAATACTGAAAAGACACGCTCCATAATGACAGCAACACGTGTCCACACAGTGAGGCATCATGGCACGTCAGTCGCCCAGTATCAGTAATGATGGCCCAATGCCGCGCCTTCCTACATGGATGGCTAACCTCTGATAGATTTGGACAGGCCGAGCAATGGGGTGATGCAAGTTCTAAGACTAGGATGCTCCATTTCTTGAAAATGACTAGACTTGTGGCACGTGACTCGGATAGGCTCGAGGCCAGTCTGACCAGCCCATATCCTAACTTGACACCTGGGGTGGAATGCAGTGGGTCAAAATCGCCAAAAAACCAGGACACTAGTAGCCTGAGAGGTCTATTCAACAGTCGTCAATCAACAAAGAGGGCAACAGTCGAATACTTTACTTACATTGTGAAACGCTGAAGAAGAAAAGAAACCAAGTGATAAAGACAAAAGTGCTCGATATTTCTATTCACTATGTTTTACAAAGTACAAAGCCTCCAACGGCAAGCGTACAACAAAAAAATATGGAATGATTATTCAATTGTGAAAGCTTTGCTCCACTGGAACAAACTCTCCAAAGGGCAAGTAAGCAAGCTTGTCTTTGGAAAGGAGGCTTGAACGAGTGGCCAACGCACCCTTGACCGTCAGTGAGGTGTGGCTTGTGTGCACTACCACCCTCAATGAGCTAGAGTAGAAGATCAACCATCCCGAAGATAGGCCATCACCTAGGGGATGGGCCACAACAAAAGGAAAGTATTGGCCCACCACGACTTGGAGATAGGCTCGGCTCCAAGATGACATGAAAAGGAGTAACCAAAGTAGTTCCCCATATGAAAAGAAGTAACCAAAGCAGACTCTCTGTGTGACTCAAGGTCGCACCTGCAAACATCGGAGACAAACCTCCTCCGATCTCGACTAATGATTGCACAGGCTCCAAGTTAACTCTAAATCCTCACACCACTTGATTGGTGAAGATGGATTGTGATACAAGGCGAAGTGAGCCCCCCCATTTATAGTGGGGGAAGGGGCGACAAGCCATTAATTGCCAAAGATTTTCCACAACAGTTCAATCCATAGATAATCACTAGGAATAGGAAACTGAATCCTAACCACTTGAGCACCGAATCAGCAGGCCACCTAGGGAAGGGTGAAAGAAGAAAGGAATAAACAGAGTCCCATCAATGAATATGTCGAGAGTTGAAGATTCAAATCTTCCAATATGGGGGCTAGTGATGAAAATGGCCAAAAATGGGCCGGCCTAGGAACCAAACTCACGAATGGAGGAAGGGCCCAAAAGGTAGCGGCCGCAACACAACCTCACAAAGGCTCAAGACTAAGTAGTAGAGCGATCAACCGAGGCGGGTCGACCCAAGATCAATCGGCTGGAAATGGGCAATGAGGGCCACCCCGCAACACCACGCATGCAAAAAAAACTTACCATGATTGCCCCAAGTAGCTCAGCAAATATTTCCCAAATATTTCCCGCAATCACATAGTCTCTCTCAAAACAGTAACATCGATTCAGTGAATTTCATATAATGGTAAATGTCGTAAACGCCACCTCTAGCATCATCGTGAAGAATAAAGGAATCCACCCAACCAGCCACAGTTGCCATAATCAGCACCCGTAATCCCTAGGGCAGCTCACCAAATTTACACGGATAACCGTCAGCCAGCCTTGCCACCCAAGTAGGGTTGAGCTAGTTCAAACGCTATAAAAACCCCCTTTCTCCAATGGGCAAGGGGCATGTGTATTTTCAAGCCTATAGAAGAATGACTCTCTACCCAAAAAGTATCCAAGAAACCTCTCACAGGTCTCTCTCCCTTTCCCCCTTCCTCTCTCAAGCCGCTCAACTCACAAGTGCACCTCCTTGAAGCCACTCCTCATCGAGCGCACTGTCATCTCAAAGCCGCTCCTCATCGAACACACCACTACCTCAAAGTCGCTCCACGTTGAGCGCATCCTTTAAACCAGACTCAATTCTCACACTCGTGTATTATCATGCACATCTCTTACATTCTCATATCTTTTTATCTGTTTGAGAAAGATTTTTTTACTTAAGTATCGAAGGATATATTAAGGGTAAGTCCTACAAATCCTCTAACCTCTCGTTTGTTTGTTGTGGTATGCATGATTCAGGCTATCAGGAATGGATATTTGACCCACTTTAGTTTGATCCATCAAGAAAAATCAAGTAACTCCCTAATTCGTATAGTAATCCAAATCTAAGATGCA
>JAODPA010157198.1:0-14510 GCA_025585075.1 Nepenthes mirabilis
TATATGTCTGTATATATGTATATGAATATACAAGTATTTCGGCATCCGTTTTATTTTCGAAAGTTTCGTTGAAACCCTAGAAATGAAAATTAAGGGACTTGATGTTTAAACTCTCTAAATTTTGAGATGTAAATGTTAATTTGTACAAGTTTATTGCCCATGGTATGACTTTCATCTGAAAAGTTTATATGGAACTGTACTGATAAATTACTGTGAATTTCTGAAGTCATTTGAAAAGTTATCTGTACAAATCTGACTGACTTTCTGAAATTTAACAAGTTTTCAGTTAAGAAATAGATAGAAAAATATTTTTGATCCTGTTAATTAGAAGCTCGGACTGATATACAATTTGGTTAGGTTCTCCGGCATGCCTTAAAATGTTATGGTGGTAATCGAGGATAACTCTAATCATGGAGTTATATGTAGCCACCTTTCCTTAGGGTATTAATTTAGAGGGTAGTTTTCTATTTCTGGCCTACATTTGGGAGGCATTTCTATACAGATCCCACAAGAAGGGATCTTTCTGTTATAATTTTGGCCTTAAATTATATAGAGTGAATACAATCTATCCTTAATTATTCGCCCCCTCGATTAGTAGGGTTTACTAGTTTGGTACTTTTTGATAGAAAAAGGAGGTTTCTAAAATTTCATAGATTTGATATCAATTTTTGACTTTTGATTTATGTTTACCGATTTATAATTTTTAAAGCTTAATTATTATCGAATTATGCCTTCTCTATTTTCATGCACTGCTCTCACCCTGAATATTTTCATGATTTTTTATATCTGCATGACTGTTCTGCATAATAAAATTTACTGCATGTTTTTGTTGTACCTTACTAGGTTTCGACTCACTGTTTTATTTTTTTCCCCTCCAAATGAAACAGTAGAGCTTGTCCTCGATGAGAAGGAATAGATAAAGGTTAGCCAACGAACTTTTGGAGACCTGAACGCTATTTTGAAAATCTTGGGGAGGAATAGTTTAAATGTAATTACTTGATTTTGTCTATGGATAATGTATATGAAATGTGTGCCATGAATATGACGAATAGGGTTTTATGCTTCCGCAGATATATAGTTCAGCTTCCGCTATATGTTTCTTTTTTGGATTTTATTACAGGTCCTAGACGGCATCTCTATTCTGAATTTTGGTATAGTGAATGGGGAGGTTGAATGTAATAGCCGTGGTAATTTATACGGCCTCCGATGATCTTGTGTCAGTGATCGAAATATATGTTGATGGTTATGGCACTTGTGGTACTGTGTATGTGTATTGTAGAGTGTGTTGTAATAATTAAATAGTTGAGAGCCTGTAAAGGTTTATTTTTACATAGGTTGTATTTTTGGTTTTTATCCAGTTATAAAAAAAATTTTGCCAAAATTTCTATAGAATCTAAATGTTTTGTGTTTTGGCTCTAGTTTCTGTATATGTATTGATGGAACTATTTGAAAAAAAATATCCATTCCGTCATAGTTGATATCAGAGAAATGATGTGCCTTAGGAATTAATCGATCAAAAAGTGAATGTATAGGCTTAAATTTCTATATGGATAGGTCAGGGTACGACGCAAAGTTCACTGAGCCGTCCTAATTCTCACCGTATTTCATAGAGGATGAAGTAAGAAAAGCAAAGAAATTTTAATAAGGGTTACGGGATGATATCAAGAGGCAATTGTCAACCCACAAGTTCTAGACTTATGCTGATATTCTGAATAGGGCTATTATTTATGAGAAGGAGGTGGAGACTCAGAAATTCTTTACAAAGAGAGCTGCTAGCCAGAGGAGTTTCAGTACTAGATCAAATGTAGGGCCTTTAAGACCATCCAAGAAGGCAAGGACAGCAGATAAAGGGAAGATTATTATTTCAGCTCAGTCAGTGACTGACTCTCTAGTATCAGCAGTAGATTGTACTTTCTATGGGAGAAGAAATTCGGGACAAGCATGTCACAAGGCGAAAGGAGCATGTTATAGATGTGAATAGTAGGACCACCAAATCAAAGACTGTCAACTACTTTCGAGGTTAGAGGGAAAGAAGCCTACTGTCACAGTTAAGGCTTTTTTCAATAACTATTCAGGACCCAAAAGCATCTTCAAAAATTGTGGAAGGTATTCTTTCTATTTGTGGAGTTCCTACTTCTATATTATTTGATTCGGGGTCTACCCATTCTTTTATATCTCCATGATTTGCATGTTGTATCGCGTGTGTATCCTGGATGTGTGGTTGAGGTGAATGAAAAATGTTTGATTGTGGATTTGGTATTGCTAAATATGGGTGATTTTGATGTAATTCTGGGGATGAACTGGCTGACCAAATACCATGCCAGTATTGATTATTTTTTGAATAGGGTTTGTTTTGATATTCCTGAGATGGAACATTTTTTCTTTCAAGACATTAGGAAGAAGGAGGTGCCTGTATTAATTTTTACTTTGCATGTCAAGCATTTGATGAAAAGTGAGTTTAAAGCTTACCTAGCGTATGCCTGCACCACTAGGAGTCATAGTGTGCCAGCTAAGGATATCCTAATTGTTTGTGATTTTAAGGATGTCTTTCCAGAGAAGTTGCCTAGATTACATACATACCGGAAAATTGAGTTTAAAATTGCCATTGTTTTCGGAGTTGTCCAAACTTCTAAAGCTCCTTATCGTATGGCCCCGGCTGAATTGAAAGAACTAAATTTATAGTTACAGGAGTTGTTAGATAAGAATTTTATCAGACCGAGTGTATCTCCTCGGTGCACCGATATTATTTGTGAGGAAGAAAGATGAGTCTTTGCAGCTATGTATTGATTATCGTAAGTTAAACAAAATCATGATTAAAAATAAGTATCCATTGCCGCGTATCGATGATTTATTTGATCAATTATAAGGATCTCGAGTGTTCTCGAAGATTGATTTGAGGTCCGATTATTATTAGTTTAGGATTAAGGCAGAAGATGTGACTAAGACTACTTTTCGGATGCGTTATAGCTACTATGAGTTCCTTATTATGCCTTTTGGCCTTACGAATGCCCCTGCTACATTGATGGATCTAATGAATAGAGCATTCAGGCCGTATCTAGATCAATTTATAGTGGTATTTATTGATGACATCCCATTATACTCAAAGGATTATGATGAGCATGAAATTCACTTGAGGATAGTACTTCAAGTACTTTGTGAGGAAAGGTTATACACTAAATTGAGTAAGTGTGAGTTTTTTCTAGAAAAAGTGATATTTCTAGGGCATGTAATTTCTGATTGTAGTATTTCTATAGATCCAAGGAAGGTGGAGGCTATCATGAATTGGAGTAGGCCTACATCGGTGACTGAAGTTCAAAGCTTTCTTAGCATGACGGACTATTATAGGCTTTTTGTAAAGAATTTTTCACAGATTGCTATACCTCTGACTTAACTGACAAAAAAGAAAGCTAAATTTAAATGGACTGACGAATGTGATCTGAGTTTTTAAGAGTTAAAAGGTCATTTGATTACCGCCCCGGTGTTGATCATTCCAGAGGATTCAGGAGGTTTTGAGGTATACTGTGACACTTTTAAAGCGGGTTTGGGTTGTGTATTAATACAGTATGGTAAAATTGTAGCTTATGGGTTTAGATAGCTGAAAGTGCATAAAAGAAACTACCAAACTCATGATTTGGAATTAGCTACTGTGGTATTTATTTTGAAAATTTAGAGATATTACTCGAGATAGAATAAATTTTTTTTTGTCCTCAAAAGCTTCCATCAAAACAGCAATACCATTAACGGTCTAAAATATAAGGCAAGACTCCTGCAGAAATTTTGACAGAGTCTCCTTTGTAATAGGATAAAAACTCTAAAAATATAACCCTGTATAATTATCCATAACAAGCACACAACTATCCATCATTCACAATTCCTACAACAAACATTCATAGGATCACATGTGCCATCCATGGCACAAATCCATAAAAATATTTACTACTCTAACAGTTTAATAACGAGATGCCATCTAGAACCTGCACAGTAAATCCAGAGTATATAGCGGAAGTAAACTAAGAACCTGCAGAAGTATAACATTTTCTCTTCTACTATCATACACATCATGAGCTTTCTATACAACAATCGACATGTTATAAGACATCAATAATTACAAGATCTGTATACAAAAATCATATGCAGTTAGGCCTTTACGTCGATAGGCTCCTCCAAAATAGCTCCAATGTGCTATGGTCCTCAAAAGTCTTCAAGAAGGTTCTCTCTCTGATTACTCTTTTTCGTCAGATCAAAGCTCTACTAGCTCATCTGGAGGGGGAAAAACACTAAAACAGTGAGCCGAGTCCCAGCAAGGAACATGCATATCAACTGTAAAACGGTTATACCAAAACGATCATATAACCATGCAGAACCATAATATTTAATCAAATATCATCTAAAAAAAACAATAAGGACATATTATAATGATATTAAATCTCATGCTTCATAAATCATTACACTATAGACTGTAAAACAATAATTATAAATTTTATTGATGCATGGTAAAACTGAAAATAATACTCTATACTGTTCACTGTCATCTTTACACTATATATGATTCATTATCATCTTTTCATCAGATGATACTATATCATCTTTTCACTGTACAATACATTTTCATCTTTTATTGTGACATATCTTAACAATTTCAAACCCTGCCAGTGTACCCTACTAGCGGAAGGGCAAATGATCGATGATAGATTGTGTTCAGTCCACACAATCCAAGGCCTATCATGTCATATATATCCCATCCCGAGGGATATCTGTACTGTGTGCCACCCGAAGGTCAGCTTATGTCCCTCATGGCTTAACGCCCTTGAGGACAGGGCGGACCATGAATCGCTCCATGGACAAAGCTATCCTCGATTACTACCGTAAATTCTAAGGCCTCACCTAAGAACTTACCTGGACTGTAGTCAGTCTCGGGTCCCAAAATAACTGTAACGAAAATCATCTCTTTATCGAAAATCCCATTTTCGAAATCAAACTTTCACAACACAATTTCAGCACTTCTTTAAATTTACATGGAAATTTTATCGGTATAAGTTTGTGCATATTTTCGAAAACAAACTATACGGGAAGTTTCATTTCAATGTCAATTAACTTTCATAACAGAAGCTACGGTTAAAACTCATCAAAACCTCTTCATTTTCGTACAAAGGGCTTCGCCAAAACCGTCGGACTCAAATCGGTCTCTTACATGTACATTTTTCATGAAATTAATGTCATAGCTGCCATGCATATACATTAAATCGTGCAATTTACTCAATCTTCACAACATTTTCGAGCTAGGGTTTCGTCACATGCTTTCCGAGACAAATCGAACACTATTTTCATGCTTATTTATGAAATCGAAGCTAAATCTTGCAATAAATATGGATAAACACAAAATCTAACCAAGTAATCGAAGGAAACATGCTTCATGTGCTTTAAACATGCATTAACATCATTTTCATAACATTTCATCAAGTTTAAAGCAAAAGAAACGGTAAAAACAAAAAACGACGTCCGAGGTACACTTGCTTTGTCGCGGGCTTTCACCTTTATAACTGGCTCACGGATGGATTCGGGCTTCGGGGCCTCATTCTCCCTTCTTCTCTCTCTAAGATCGACGTTCCCTCTCTCTCAAAAACCCTAAACCCGTGTGAAAATGAGAGGAGAGAAGTCAGATCGCGTTTTTATACTACACCTGCCGCTCGGCTTTCGGGCAGTCCGCCGCTCGAGCGGCCAGCAGGCGGAGGGCTTCGGGAATGCCACTGGTTTTTCCACTCGATAGGAGGGCTCAAGCGGCTAGCAGGCGGAGGGCTTCGAGAACGCCACTGGTTTTTCCGCCCGATAGGAGGGCTTGAGCCCACAGCAAGCGCCACTCGGCTGCTTGCTGAATTCGGGTATTTTTCAACTTTTCACTTTTAACTACCACTTTTTCACTACATGCATAGCCTCTTACTGATATTAATCACCTTAATTATATCTAGTTATTACGTTTTCGGTTTCGGGTCCTCACACTCTACCCCACTTAAAGAAATTTCATCCTCGAAATTTAACGACCCTCAAATTTTCAAACCCGATGTGAACTCCTTACATTTAGAAATCATTTCCTCGGATAATGCTTATTTTAGGAACCTCAAGCATTGAATTGTTCTAATCCTCATCCCAAATCAAATCCATAGCCTCCCGAACGACTCAACTCAGACACCTACCGAGTCTCTCAACCATCGACACTAGGAAGACCTTATAATGATTCCTAGATATTTCAAAAGCGACTTACAATCATGCCGGATATTCTTCCAATCCAATCCGATACTTCAAACGGATCAATGAACTTTCACTTTAATTCATTCCAAACCTCAAAAGAATTCGGTCATTGGGACCTCAACCTTAATTATAAATCTCTGGGCCATGGGTCTACAACGCTTATGCTGCGCTACTCTGATTATTTATCTAACTATGAATCATCCCAATGAAATTTCACCGGCATATCAAATTCAACTCGACGTCCCAAAGATTATTTAATCAAGTTTTACTAAGGTTTCGATGCAAACCTTAAATCACAATCAAACTTTAAAGTCGGAATGATTTACATTCATGCTATTTTATTGGTAATCGGCAAACCAATATTTTCTCCAAAATACATAGCCCGCATCATAGACCCAGAATATACGGAAACCTTGATTAAAATAATCGTAGGATAGTCACACCAAGAAGACGAATCCCACAATCATTTAACTACAGCCACATTCAAGACTACAATCATAAAGATCACCCAAAGAGTCAACATAACTTTAAATCATTACCCCAAATCTTAAAATTTCAATTACTTAGTAACCTTAAGATTCCGTTGGCATGCCAACAAGCCAACTGATTCCAGCCGAACACGTTTACTATAATTACGATAAGTGGGTGGCCCTAATCATCTTAAACCAAACCATAAGGACTTCACATTTCATGAACTCCTAGCTCCCAAATATCAAATACGGTTTTGTCTCCCAATTCAAGAACATGGCATCCTATTATCCAATTATTTGGACTTATTCGTGATTTATCTTTCACTTCTCCTATAAAACTTCAAAGACATACAAGTCCAAATACTCACAGCATCAACTGTCAGTATTGATACCTACTTTCCCAAAGAGAACACCGAGGTTCACTTCCTCAACCTTTTAAACAGGCCTGTCCACATACGAAATCATATGGTCTTCCTTCTTAACGATACAATCATTCTGGCTCTTAAAATTTAAATAATGGCTATCTTCAAAGCGATATCCATAAGTTCTCAAGGTGGAAACTTCAATGGCTGATTCTGACTTACAGATGGGGTAACACTAATCCTAAACTTCTCCCCCACTTAAATCAAAGGTATTCACCCATCATGACGTGAGGGTAACATAATCTTAACCTTCCTCAAAAGCATTACATTCTACGATGTCTCACCAGACCCATCAGGGGCCAACCTAAATGACATGAATGTCAATTACCCCTATTCGGTCTCGGAAAACTACCTTGTATCTTCTATTCTAACGATTACAAATCTCACCCACGCCGAACGTCTCACTAACACTAAACTCCTCAAGGAATACTTGTCAGGTCACTTAACAACCTCAGTTAGACTCAAAATGACCATACACTTTCATGGCACTAATCGGTCTCTCCAATTAGTCATCACTTAAAATCTTATGGATCCCAAAACCATGCTACCCAAGAGCTAAAAGCTTAACAAGGCATGTGCTCAACTAAACTCACATTCCTTTCTCAATGGGATATATGAATTATCAGCCATCCACAATCCAGGACTTAATCCGTAAACAAAGTGCATACACCCCTTAATCCTTGGAATTCATCCATGAAGTCACCTCAACATGGATCCGAATATGGCAAAAAATTTCAACCCATAAAATTTTATGAAACACCAACGATCCTACAAAACCCAAACAGCGTTTTCTGGACTTTATAGTGGCCATAGCCTCACTCTGAATACCGTCGGGGCTACAACTTTCATTGATCCACAAATAACACGCTATGGGCCCAAATCAATCTTAGAATTCATCAAGCCTTCACAACAGTCCATGTAATTTACCTATTTAATCACAAGGTCCGTATGACAAATCATCAATTTCCTAGGCCACCCCAAACAACCTTATCGGTCTGTCTTATCTACCTCGAAAGTTCTGGGATATTTTACAATGATACCAAAGCCTAAAACTCTCAACGATCACCATCGAGTTTGACACAACCTCAAATTATTGGTCATCAGATAAGTCAACCTAATCTTCCTTCTATTATCATCCTCAATTAGTCACATGGCCGAAGCTCCTCAATGACCACAAAATAACATCAAGCGGTGGCCTCATATACTAATTAGACTTAACGGAGATTCTCATTAGATACTCTACAAGAAGGATGACATCAATTTCCTGATACTTCGATCAATTCAACTCATGCTTCAAATCCCAAAACCTAATAGCCAGATGTTATCTTTTACCAGTCTAATCATATTAGCACAGCAGTTTGCCCATCGAACAATTATTAAGATTAGGTCAAGACTTAATACCTTAGCCGGCTCAAATTCTTACCCAAAATAGCACAATTCAATTACAAGGCATAATACACTTACTAATACAACTCCGGTCGACCCAACCAATCGCATCTACAAACTCAAGGGAAAACGTCACAACCTTAATGTCGTCTATATCAAACTTAGATCCTTAATAAAACAACTTAAAAATCACAAAATTATCCATAATCAGGATCCCAATGATACAAGTGTTGTGACATCAAAATAGAGAAATCTCATCTTCAATCTCGGCAATCCACATATTCCCTCATGCACTATCACCACCCAACTCTGATTCCATGGCACTGTATTTCTTCACTGCCAGGGCAGAGGATACGAACTATCCTTAATCCAGCGACCATACTATTTACACTTAGGTCATAGTCCCAAAGTCTCTTCGGGAAGGCATTTATCCAAAATTCTTACTTGAACATCCACTTTGATACATCCTTTTACCTTTCCGAATACTAGATTACCTTTGCCGCTATTACAAAGCCTATGTCCTCCAATCACACATAACACAAAACACAATGCAACGTGGGTTCAGAATCCCCAAAATGACACCAGATCACAATATTAAACCCAAGAGCCTTACCTCCTGTCACGGCAGGTGACATTAACACATTGAATTAATACCTTAGGACCCTGATTTAAAACACTAAACCTTTTCACCGCCTGTCTATGAATAAAGACATCTTTCAATCTTACGATCAAGCTAACCACTATTGAAGTATGTTTCTGAGAGTCTTACCGACACAAGGCATTCACCCAAAGAGCTTCCATAAACACATAGGGCAGTGCCTCTCAATCCTCGAGACCCATGATCTTTCTTATGTCAATCAACCAAGGTCGACGCTACCTCCTATCTAGCATGGGGCAACACGCCACATCTTCTACCAGACATGGGGGTCACTACAGCATCATCCTAAGTCTAAGATTTTACATTGCAACCTTAATATAACTCGGGGCTACCCAAAGTCCATACACTTAAACATTCCAAAATAATTATGAATTATCATCTTAAGACTTGATACGCCTAGGAATTTACTCCAATTTACAAACCTTGAGCTGCTAACTCCACCCTATTCATTACACTTGTTGGGTTGATCAAGCAACCATTCTTAGCAAAATGCTAACCTAAGAATTTCAATTCATGGCCGATCAAACTTAAACCTCAAATCGAGATTAATTAATCTAGGCTTCGAATCAACACCGATCAGTTCAAAAACCCAATTGATACCGGTCAAATTCAAATACTAAGGTGTCTCGACACACTATCTTTCTCTCACCCTACAACCAACCATTAATATTAGTAGTCCCCATCCTGGAGCCACTACCAATATTTCTTTGAGACTGAGACATTTTGCATTAAATCACTCCTAACTTAGTGCTAGCCTAAATAATTAGGATTAGGGCAACCAAAACTACCCGGACTAACTTAATCACCTAACGTCTTCGTTAATTTAATCGAGCAATCTTATTCTAACCTAAGCTTCCGCATACGATTCAGATCAAACCTAAACTTCAAACCAAAATTGATTATCCCAGACCTTGAATCAATACCAATTGGCTCAAGCACTAAATCAGCACCAATCAAATTAGGATGTCAAAGTGCCTCCTCATAGCTCTCTCGCTTATTCTTACAGAAATTCAGTACAGAGATTCAAACCTATACTTTTGCTTTTTGGATGATCAATTCCTAAGGCATCTCAACTCTCTGATACCAATTGTGACGGAATAAATTTTTTTTTGTCCTCAAAAGCTTCCGTCAAAACAGCAATACCATTAACAGTATAAAATATAAGGCAAGACTCCAGCAGAAATTTCGACAGAGTCTCCTTTGTAATAGGATAAAAAACCCAAAAATATAACCCTATATAATCATCCATAACAAGCACACAACTATCCATCATTCACAATTCCTACAACAAACATTTACAGGATCACATGTGCCATCCATGGCACAAATCCTTAAAAATATTTACTACTCTAACAATGTAATAACAAGATATCATCTAGGACCTGCACAGTAAAT
This sequence comes from Nepenthes mirabilis, assembly GCA_025585075.1. Lineage (NCBI taxonomy): Eukaryota > Viridiplantae > Streptophyta > Magnoliopsida > Caryophyllales > Nepenthaceae > Nepenthes > Nepenthes mirabilis. Next base: position 10,578 of record JAODPA010157198.1, read on the forward strand.
CTAGAGTATATAGCGGAAGTAAACTAACAACCTACAGAAGTATAACATTTTCTCTTCTACTATCATACACATCATGAGCTTTCTATATAAAAATTGACATGTTCTAAGACATCAATAATCACAAGATCAGTATACAAAAATCATATGTAGCTAGGCCTTTACGTCGACAGGCTCCTCCAAAATAGCTCCAATGTGCTATGGTCCTCAAAAGTCTTCAAGAAACTTCTCTCTCTGATTACTCTTTTTCGTTAGATAAAAGCTCTACTGTCTCATCTGGAAGGAGAAAAATACTAAAACAGTGAGTCGAGGCCCAGCAAGGTACATGCAGATGAACTGTAAAATGGTTATGCCAAAACAATCATATAACCATGCAGAATCAGAATGTTTAATCAAACATCATCTAAAAAAATAGTAAGGACATATTATAACGATATTAAATCTCATACTTCATAAATCATTACACCATAGACTGTAAAATAATAACTATAAACTTTACTGATACATGGTAAAACTGAAGACAATACTCTATACTGTTCACTGTCATCTTTTCACTGTATACGATTCATTATCATCTTTCAATTAGATGATACTCTATCATCTTTTCACTGTACAATACATTTTTATCTTTTATTGTGACATATCTTAACAATTTCAGACCCTGCCAGTATACCCTACTAGAGGAAGGGGCGAATGATCAAGGATAGATTGTATTCAGTCCACATAATCCAAGGCATATCATGTCATATATATCCCATCCCGAGGGATATCTGTACTGTATGCTACCCGATGGTCGGCCTATGTCCCTCCAAGCTTAACGCCCTTGAGGATAGGGTGGACCATGAATCGCTCAATGGACAGAGCTATCCTCGATTACCACCGTAAGTTCTAAGGCCTCACCCAAGAACTTACTTGGACTGTAGTCAGTCTCGGGTCCCAAAATAACTGTAACGGAAATCATCTCTTTAAAGAAAATCCCATTTTTGAAATCAAACTTTCACAACACAATTTCAGCACTTCTTTAAATTTACATGAAAATTTTGTCGGTATAAGTTTGTACATATTTTCAAAAATAAACTATACGGGAAGCTTCATTTCGATGTCAATTAACTTTTATATAACAGAAGCTACAGTTAAAACTCATCAAAACTCTTCATTTTCGTACAAAGGGCTTCACCAAAGCCGTCGGACTCAAATCGGTCTCTTACATGTACATTTTTCATGAAATTAATGTCATAGATGCCATGCATATACATTAAATCGTGCAATTTACTCAATCTTCACAACATTTTCGAGCTAGGATTTCGTCACATGCTGTCCGACACAAATTGAACACTATTTTCATACTTATTCATGAAATCGAAGCTAAATCTTGCAATAACATGGATAAACACAAAACCTAACCAAGTAATCGAAGGAAACATACTTCATGTGCTTTAAACGTGCATTAACATTATTTTCGTGACATTTCATCAAATTTAAAGCAAAAGAAATGGTAAAAATGAAAAACGACGTCCGAGGTACACTTGCCTTGTCGCGGGCTTTCACCTTTATAACTGGCTCACGGATGGATTCGGGCTCCCGAGCCTCGTCCTCCCTTCTTCTCTCTTTAAGATCGACGTTCCCTCTCTCTCAAAAACCCTAAACCCGTGCGAAAATGAGAGGAGAGAAGTCAGATTGCGTTTTTATACTACGCCTCGAGCGGCCAGCGGGCAAAGGGCTTCGGGAACGCCACTAGCTTTTTCGCTCGGTAGGAGGGCTCAAGCGGCCAGCGGGCGGAGGGCTTCAAGAACGCCACTGGTTTTTCCACTCGATAGGAGGGCTCGAGCCCACAGTAAGCACCACTTGGCTACTTGCTAAATTCGGATATTTTCTAACTTTTCACTTTTAACTACCACTTTTTCACTACATGCATATCCTCTTACTGATATTAACCACCTTAATCACATCTAGTTATTACGTTTTCGATTTTGGGTCCTCACATTACTTATATGGTGAAAAGTTTCTTATTTATTCTGATCATAAAAGTTTAAAGTATCTGTTTTCACAAAAGGAACTTAATATGAGGCAAATAAGGTAGCTTAATTTCTTGAAAGATTATGACTGTAAAATACAGTATAAGCCAGGAAAGGCAAATGTAGTTACAGATGCATTGAGCCATCGATTGGGTTATGTGGTTAAGTTAGAAATCAAGCAGATGAAAATATTAGAATATCTAAAGCAATGTGATATTTAACGTTATACTTAGGGTGATAGCATGCTCCTATCTTATCTTTAGATCCAACCAGAGGCAATTAATGAGGTAAAAGAGAAACAAGTAAATAACCCATTCCTTGTAAATATTGTAAGTGATCTGAATAGAGATTCTCGAGCTAAGTTTAATATCCAGACTGATGGAGTGTTGAGATTTAGAGACCGATTATATGTACCAGATGATAGAGAATTGAAGGAGAAGATTTTGAAAGAGGTTCACCGGTCCCGGTATACAATCCACCCTAAGATGAATAAAATGTATCAGGATCTAAAGAAAATTTTTTAATAGAGGAATATGAAGAGGGATATTATAACTTATGTAGAGAAATACCTTATATGTTAGCAATTAAAAGCTGAAAGGAGGAAGCCTTCTGAATTGTTATAGCCAATGCCGATCCCGAGCTGGAAATAGGAAGATGTTACTGTAAATTTTGTATCGGGTTCGCCAAGAACTCTCAGGAATCATGACGCCATTTGCATTATAGTTGATCGGTTGACAAAATCAACCAATTTTTTGGCAATCAGAATGAATTATTTCCATGGTAAACTGGCCCAATTATATATAAATGAGATTGTGAGGCTCCATGGAATTCTTGTTTCTATTATGTCTAATAGGGATCCCCATTTTATCTTAAGATTTTGGAAAAGCTTGCATGAGGAGTTGGGGACGGAGTTAAAGTTCAGTACTGCGTATTGCCCCCAAACTGATGGCCAATCAGAGCATACTATTTAAATTCTTGAGGATATGTTGAGGGCCTCAGTATTAGAGATGAAGGGGACTTGAGACACTTATTTGGCATTGATAAAATTTGTATATAATAACAGTTACCGAGCTAGTATCGGTATGACACCATTTGAGGCTCTATATGGGAGGAAGTGCAGATCACCAATTCAGTAGGAAGAGACTGAAAATAAGAGGATTTTGAAATTTGAAATTGTAAAGGAAACAGCGGAGAAAATTAGGCTGATTCATGAGAACCTGAAAGTTGCTCAAAAGAGACAGAAGAGTTATATAGACCTGAGGATAGAACTGATATTTGAGGTTGGAGATTATATTTTTCTGAAAGTTTTACCATCCAATGGAACGTTCAGGTTCGGAATAAAAGAAAAACTGAAGCTGCGGTTCATAGGCTAATTTGAGGTTTTGGAGAAGATCAGGGAGGTAGCATACAGATTGGCGTTACTACCCAGTCAGGCAAATATACACGATATATTCCATGTATTGATACTTTGGAAGTATATCCACGATCCTACATACGTAATTGAGTAAAGCCCTTGACTATTGACAAGGATTTATCCTATATCGAGGAGCTAATACAGATTCTGGATCGAAAGGATCAGAGGTTGCGTACGAAGACCATTCCCTTGGTGAAAGTACTCTAGAAGAATCCTTCACCGGAGGAGGCCACCTGGGGGCGCGAGGAGGAGGTCCAAAGTAAGTATTCTCACTTGTTCTCTTGAGGTATGTAGCTTCGATCAATTTCGAGAATGAAATTTCTATAAGTGGGGGAGAATGTAACATCTTGAAATATTTTTATCTGATTAAATTGAAATTATTTATTATTTTTGATAATTCGAGCGCAAAAAAATTAATTAAATATTATAAAATTTTAGAGAATAATTGAATCTGATGGGATGGCATTCGAAGTGTGTCCGTTCGGTTGTCCGAATATCGATTTGGGT
>JAODPA010157209.1:0-14509 GCA_025585075.1 Nepenthes mirabilis
TGTATAGATAACATATGATATATATGGTAAACAGGAAAAATGTTATGCTTCTGCAGGTTCATAGTTTACTTCCGCTATACTCTGGATTTACTGTACAAGTCCTAGACGGCATCTCGTACGTTGAACTGTTAGATATTTATATGGACTTGTGCCATGGATGGCACAAGTGATCCTGTGAACATTTGTTGTAAGAATTGTGTTTGAAGTATAGTTGTGTGTTTGATTTAAATGATTATTACAGGATTGTATTTTTGGGTTTTCATCCGGTTACAAAGGAGACTCTGCCAAAAATTCTGCAGAAGTCTTGCCTTATGTATTAACCGTTAATGGTGTTCCTGTTTTTGACGGAAGCTTTTTTTTTTAAAAAAAAAAAATCCGTTCCGTCACAAACAACACTCCGGATAGGGAGGCAAGATACTTGAACCTGCTAGATCGGATGGTTGAAGTCATAGAAGCTTTGGCTCCACTAACTCCACCAACTCCAGTGACCACCCCAATTCCGGTTCATCGTGAGAGGTCGGTCTATGACCGTTTTACCAATGAGCGTGTTCCTAAATTCTTAGGGAAACCCGACCCGTTGAAGGTAGATACTTGGATCCAACGATTGAAGGTGTTTGCAGTAATTAAGTGTCTTGCTGAAGACATGGTTCTCTATGCCACCCATAAGCTGACGGGTGAGGCCCACCACTAGTGGGATATGCAGAAGAGAGTTTTCAATGTACCAGATCGGGATATTAGTTGGAAAATATTTGAAGCAGTATTTTTGGAAAAATATTTTCCTGCTAATCTTTGTGGATAGGAGGATGAATTCCTTCGCCTAAGGCAGGGTACTCGCTCTGTGACAGAGTACGATGCAAAGTTTACAGAGTATCTCGCTATGCTCCTTATATGGTGGAAGACCAGGAGAGGAAGGCTAGGAGGTTCTTTCAGGGACTAAGGAATGATATTAGGAGGCATCTCTCAACTCTGACGTTGGCCACGTACGGAGAGGTGCTCGAGAAGGCTGTTATCTATAAGAAGGAGCTGGAGAGAGGAGCATTGCTCAGACAAAGGACGTTTAGTCAGACTTCACGGGCCAGTGCTAGTGGAGGCCCTTCTAAGAAAGCAAGACCATCGAGGTCCAGTGGGGAGCAAAACCGATCTGTACAGACTTCTCAAACTCCGGCTAATAATGTATGTGATCATTGTGGGAGATCACATGAAGGGAAGTCTTGCTATAAGAAGCTGGAGGTTTGTTATAACTGTGGCCAGGCTGGACACATGATCAGAGATTGTCTACTTGCTAAACAAGCCCCAGGATTTAAGTCTCCTATTCTAGCTAAGGCATTTTTTGTTGCTGCAAAGGAGGTCGAAACGTCTACGGAAGTTGTAGAAGGTATACTTTCTATCTGTGGCACTTCTAGTCATGTGCTCTTCGACTCTGGATCTACTCACTCATTTGTCTCCCATAAATTTTTGAAGCATCTTACGACCCTTCCTCAAGTTCTTGGCTGCCCATTGATGGTCGCCTCACTCACAGGGTCGTCCGTAATTTTAAATGTAGTATATTCAGAATGTCCGATAGAATTAAATGAATACATGATGCCCGTTAACCTGGTTTTGCTGGAAATAAAAGACTTCGATGCAATCTTGGGAATGAATTGGTTAGCCAGATATCATGCCAAGATTAATTGTTTTCGAAAAAGAGTAGAATTTGCCATTCTTGGAAACAAGCCTTTCTACATTCAAGGAGTCCGGCGTAAAGAAGCATCTTGCTTCATTTCGACTCTTCATGCCAGACACTTGATTGGTGATGGGTGTCAAGCTTATTTAGCCTTCGTAAGGGTGACTACTGAAAGTCAAGAATCTTTGGCCAAAGAGATCCCTGTGGTACAGGAATTCGAAGACATATTCCCTGATGAACTACCTGGACTGCCACCCCAACGAGAGTTGGAATTTGGAGTAGAATTGATGCCTGGATCAGCACCAATATCCAAAGCACTATATCAAATGGCGCCGGCTGAACTTAAAGAATTGAAACAACAACTGCAAAAATTGTTAGATAAAGGTTTCATTAGTCTGAGTGTGTCACCATGGGGAGCACCAGTTCTCTTTGTCAGAAAGAAGGACGGGACCATGAGATTATGCGTGAATTATCGTGAACTGAACAAAATTACCACCAAGAACAAATATCCTCTTCCAAGAATTGATAACCTCCTTGACCAATTACAAGGAGCTCGCGTATTTTTAAAAATCGACCTTAGATCCGGATATCATCAGCTTCGAATTAGAAAGGAGGATATAGCAAAGACGGCATTCCGGACTAGATATGGGCATTATGAATTTATAGTGATGCCTTTTGGGTTGACTAACGCTCCGGCCGTCTTTATGGACTTGATGAATCAAATTTTCCAACCATACCTAGACAAGTTTGTGATCGTCTTTATTGACGACACCCTTGTGTATTCGAAAAGATATGAGGAACATGAGGAGCATTTACGGACTACACTCCAGATCCTTAGGGAGCATCATCTGTTCGCCAAATTAAAAGGGTGCGAATTTTGGTTAAAGGAAGTGGGATTCCTTGGTCACGTCATCTCTAAAGAAGGGATTTCCGTCAATCCTAAGAAAGTGGAAGCAGTGGTAAAGTGGAACCGGCCAACCTCTGTGACCGAAGTGCGAAGCTTCTTAGACTTTGCTGGATACTATAGACGATTTGTAGAAAACTTCTCCCAAATCGCTTTGCCAGTCACGCAGTTAACAAAGAAGGATGCCAAGTTTGAGTGGACCAAGGATTGTGAAGAAAGTTTCCAGACACTTAAAGACTGATTAACTTCTGCTCCGGTCTTGACCATTCCAAATGGATCAGGAGGACTGATTGTTTATTGCGATGCCTTAAAGATTGGGTTAGGCTGTGTTTTAATGCAACACGAAAGGGTAATTGCCTATCGGTCGCGACAGTTGAAGAATCATGAAAAGAAGTATCCAACTCACGATCTGGAATTAGCCGCAGTAGTGTTTGCATTGAAAATCTGGAGGCGTTATCTGTATGGTGAGAGATTCTTGGTCTACTCCGATCACAAGAGTCTAAAGTATTTATTCTCCCAGAAGGAACTGAACATGAGATAGAGAAGGTGGATCGAATTCATGAAGGACTATGATTGTGAAATCCGGTACGAATCAGGAAAGGCCAATGTAGTTGCCGATGCACTAAGTAGACAACCTGGTATTCTGGCTAGAATGCAAGTCAAGCAAATGGAAATGCTGGACTGTCTCATGTACTACGATATCCAGTGTTATGTGCAAGTGAAGCGGATGATCTTGGGGTACCTTCAAGTTCAGCCAGAGGTGATAAATGAGGTAAAGGGATGCTAGGCGAATGATTCTTTCTTTGTAAAGATCATGAGTGAGCTGGACCAAGAATCCCGAAGTGATTTTCATGTTATGCCGGATGGAGCATTAAGATTTACGAATCGATTATGTGTGCCAGACAACAAAGAATTAAAGGAGAAAATTTTTAAGGAAGCCCATCGATCCCGTTATACGATTCACCCAGGAGCCAATAAGATGTACCAGGATTTGAAGAAAACATTCTGGTGGAGGAATATGAAGAGGGACATTGCAGCCTACGTGGAAAAATGCCTTGTATTCCAACAAGTAAAGGTCGAAAGAAAGCAGCCGTCTGGGTTATTGCAACCAATGCTGTTTCCAGGCTGGAAATTAGAAGATATTGCCACGGGCTTTGTGACCGGACTGCTAAGGATGCCAAAAAAACATAATGCTATTTGGGTTATTGTTGACTGGCTAACAAAGTCAGCCCATTTTCTGACAATCCAGATGACAAACTCCCGTGATAAATTAGCCCAGCTGTATGTAAATAAGGTTGTCAGGCTTCATGGTGTGCCTGCCTCTATTGTATCAGATAGAGACTCTCGCTTTGTTTCATGGTTCTGAAAAAGTCTACATAAAGAATTGGGTACCAAATTAAAATTTAGTACCACTTTTCATCCGCAAACTAACGGTCAGTCAGAACAAACTATCCAGATCCTCGAAGATATGTTAAGGGCCTCGGTCTTAGAGATGAAAGGGACTTGGGATAATTTCTTAGCCTTAGCTAAATTTGCTTATAATAATAGTTACCAGCCAGCATAGGCATGACCCCTTTTGAGGCCTTGTATGGGAGGAAATGTAGATCGCTGATTCACTGGAAGGAGCACGGAGATAAAAGAATTTTGGGTCCTGATATTATTAAGGAGACGATAGAAAGGATAAAGTTAGTACATGAGAATCTCAAAGTAGCCCGGAGCAGACAAAAGAGCTATGCAGATCGGAGGAGATCTACATTAGAATTTGAAAAAGGCAATTTTGTATTCCTAAAGGTATCACCATCCAAGGGAAAGTACAGGTTCGGGATAAAAGGAAAGATGAAGCCACGATTTATTGGCCCTTTTGAAATTTTAGAAAGGGTCGGAGAAGTAGCTTACAGACTTGCATTACTTCTGAACTTGGCAGAAGTATATGACGTGTTTCATTTATCAATACTTCGAAAGTATGTTCATGATCGTACTCATGTAATTGAGTATAAACCTTTGACAATCGACAAAGACTTGTCCTATGTAGAGGAACCAGTGAAATTCTTGGATCGAAGGGAACATAGACTACGCACCAAATCAATCGCTCTAATAAAGGTGCTCTGGAAGAATCACTTACCCGAAGTGGCAACTTTGGAATGAGAGGAAGAGATTCGGAATAAATACCCCTATTTATTTTCTCGAGGTTAGTAACTTTATTTAAAATTTTGAGCACAAAATTTCTAGAAGTGGGGGAGATTGTAACGGCTCAGATTTTAAAACGTGGAAAATTCTAACTGTTGAGTCAATATAATCTGGTCAACGTAAAAGGTTGACCGGAAAATGTAGGAAGGACGGAGTGGTTTGTGTATTGGAGGCTGGAGTAGATTATGGGGAAACTGAAGTTAATAATCCGGTCAATAGGTGTTGACCGGAAGTCATGAAGAGGTAATTGAATGTATTTACATGAGGAAGATAAATCCTATTAAGTTCAGTGAATCAGGAATTAATTAAAAAATCTAAAACCCGTTAAGTTTAGTTAACTAGGAATTTATGAACTTCTTGAAAATGTAAAACCATTAATGACCTAATTAATAAGGGAACTTTTAGGAAATGTAGAAGTCATAAATAAGAAACATTCCCTTTGGATTTGCCAATCATTAATGATGAAATATTCCCCTTGGATTTGACAAATGATGAAACATTCCCCTTGGATTTACCAATCATTAATGATGAAACATTCTCCCTATATTGCCAATCATTAATAATAGTTATCAAACCCAAGGCCTATAAATAGGGACTAGAGGAGTAAGAAAAAGGCATGCAATAGAATCCCTAGTAAAGAGAGGTCAAAAGATCAAGGCAAAGTAGAAGAAATCCAGACAAGAGTAAAGATCAAGGCAAAGTAGAAGAAACCAAGGCAAGATACTCACCCCTGTTTTTAACGTTCATGTTTATGCATGTTTGCTACGTAAGTATATGATATTCTTATGAAATTATGTATGTATGAAGTTTATTTTGTTCTTGTGATTTATCGTTCTTAATCGCATGTTTAAAAGAAACTCTGTTATTCATGATGTTCGATTTTGTTCTGCTTGGAAATATGATTATTTGTCAATTGATATGAACTTCGATAATTACATGTTTAAAGAAAAGAGCTCCGTCTTGTGAAGAAAAAGTACTCCGCCCGTTTAAGAAAAAGAACTCTGCCTTTTGAAAAGAGCTCCGCCCTTTTAAGAAAGAGTACTTCGTCTTTTAAAGAAAAATCACTCCGGTTTTAGAGCTCCGGACTTTAAAGAAAAATCACTCCGATTTTAGAGCTCCGGATTTTAAAGAAAAATCACTCTGGTTTTTAGAACTCTAGATTTAAAGGAACTCTGGCTTTTTATGTAAAAGAACTCCGGCTTTGTAAAGAACTCCGGCTTTTGGAACTCTGGCCTTCTGTTTGAAAAAGAACTTCGGCCTATTTATATGACCATGGAACAATGCATGTAATCCGGACAGCAAGTGAAACTCTACGACTTTCGAGTTCTGAACTATGACGCATGGCTATTAAAAGATATGAACTATGAACCGAGTCTCCATTAAACTTGCTGTTAAAGATGGATGAAGGATATTGGAGTGACACTCGAGGATTGCCTCCTGAGCAACGGCAGGGGACTTTTGGTGGCATAAGACTTTTGGACTACGGCCCCGTATGTTGGGTTAAAGGCATTATCCCTGGCCCGGGAAGCGTAATGAGGGGATACGGTTTTAGGTTATGGGGTTACACACAACCCGTCCTTCCCGTCCGGTCCCTAAAGATGATAAGAATTTTCAATGGTATTTATGAGTTTTCCAAAGACAAGATAATAAGAAAAGAATAAGGAAATTTTGAACTAAAGAAGAAATGACATGATGATTTTTGTATGCTAAGAATCTCTGTTTTGATGCACTTATATATATGTTTATGTTTTTCTGTTTTCTTCATGTGAGTATTTTGTTGGGCTTTGTGGCTCACTCTTGTTATTTTCAGATGACGAAAGGCTCATGGAGGATGAAGTTGAGTAGAACCTTATGGTGTAGACAAATAGTTCGGTTGGCCGGAGCTGATTAAATGAAGAACTTAGTTTTATTTCCTTTTTGATGTTTTGAGAAGACTTGTAAAAATGATTCTGCTATTTAAGACTCTATGGATGTTGTTAGTATATTTCCGTGATTTTTTTTTGGTTAATGTTATTGAAAGGTTTAGTAAGCATCTCAGACTTTCAAGTCTGGCTAACCTTAATATTGGCCGGTCTAGTATGGAATTAAAATCAGGAGGCCAGCTCATACAGTTCGGCCTCAGTCAATCCTATGTAAGAAAGAAAAGTAAATTTCATGTCCATTAATTATCTTTTTAAGTTTTGACGGCGGTCTTATGTTAGAATAAAGCCAGTTCGTCATAGGGTGCCTCAGCACTGCCGCGGGCGCCAAGTGGGTGTCCTCCAACCAGTACTCTATTCTACTTTCGAAACTTAATTCCTCGAATATATTTACCCTAATCTTGATTATACTATATTAATTATCCCTAATTACGATATTTTGGAAACCGGAACCTCACAACTCTTCCTCATTTAAAAAATTTCGTCCTTGAAATTAAGGGTCCTAGAACTTAAAACAAACATACATACCACGAAATAAATGGGAAGATTTCTCCGAATCTCATCCTCCCTTTCCCACGTCGCTTCCTCACGAGAATGGTTCCTCCACAAAATTTTCACAAGAGGGATGGATTTCAAGCGCAAAATCTAGTCTCTTTGATCCAAAATCTATACCGGTTCCTTTGAATAAGATAAATCTTCATTGATAGCTGAGGAACCATAATCGATGGCGTGCGTTAGATCGTGAACGTACTTTCTTAACATCGAGATGTGAAAACATTATAAAATCGGCCAAATTCGGTAGTAGCACTATTCGATAGGCCACCTCCCTAACCTTCTCCAAAATCTTGAAGGTCCTTTGAATAAGATAAATCTTCATCGATAGCTAAGGAACCATAATTGATGACGTGTGTTAGATCGTGAACGTACTTTCTTAACATCGAGATGTGAAAAACATTATAAACATCGGCCAAATTCGGTAGTAGCGCTATTCGATAGGCCACCTCCCCAGCCTTCTCCAAAATCTTGAAGGGTCCAATGAATCGTGGCTTCAACTTTCCTTTAATACCAAATCTGGATTTTTCTTTCAACGGTAATACTTTAAGGAAAATAAAATCACCAACCTCAAATTTAAGCTCAGATCTCCTCCGGTCAGTGTAACTCTTCTACCGACTCTGAGCTTTCTTTAATTTTTAAAAAATAACCGCAAACTTCTCCAATCTCTCCCAAATCACATCAGGCCCCAAAAGTCGTCTATCTCCTATCTCCTCCCAGTGGATAGGAGATCGACCCTTCCTACCATACAATGTCTCAAATAGAGTCAAACCAATACTCACCTAAAAAATATTATTGTTTGCAAATTCCGCTAATGCTAGGTTATCATCCCAATTTCCCTTCAACTCGATCACTGAAGCTCTAAGCATATCTTCTAAAATCTAGTGGTCTGCTCAGATTAGCCATTTGTCTGAAGATGATATGCCGTACTAAATTTTAAGTTCATCCCTAATTCTTGATACAAACTCTCCCAAAATTTAGAGACGAAACGTGGATTACGATCAGACACAATATATGCTAGCGCATTGTGCAGTCTAACAATATGATTGATATATAATTGTGCCAAGCGATCACGAGAATATGTCATCCGAATGGCTAAGAAATGAGCCGATTTTGTTAGCCGATTCACAATGACCCAAATTGCGTCATGATTCCTTGGGGTACTAGGCAAGCTTGTAACAAAGTCCATAGAGATATCCTCCCACTTCTAACTTAGGATAGGCAATGGATGCAATAAACCCAAGGGCTTCCTCCTCTCAGCCTTCAACTGCTGACAAACAAGACATCTATCAATAAAAGCAACGATTTCTCTTCACATATTCCTCCACAAGAACATCTTCTTCAGGTATTAATACATCTTATTAATTTCAGATGGATAGTGTTCCTAATTTCTTCCTTCAATTCCTTATTATCAGGTACACATAAACGATTCCGAAATTTCAAGACTATGTCAGCACGAATATTAAAATTAATCTGAGAGTCTCGATCGAGATCCCCAACAATATCCATAAAAAATGGATCATTCGCTTGACCTTCTTTAATCATCTAGAGGATCCTAGGTTGTACCCGCAGTAAGGACAGCATCATTCTGTTTTCCTTGACATATCGCTGGATATTACAGAATTTCAGACAATCCAACATCTCTAGTTGCTTAATCTGTAACCTTGCTGTGAAATTGGTTCAGCGACTAAGAGTATCCGCAACCACATTAGCTTTCCTAGGCTGATAATGGATTTCACAATCATAGTCTTTTAAAAACTCAATCCTGCTCTGCTACCTCATATGGTCGGAATACACCAAAAATTTCTCATCCTACATATAATGCCTCCAAATCTTCAATGCAAACACTACGGCGGCTAACTCTAAATCATGGGTCGGGTAATTCTTCTCATGAATCTTCAACTGCCGAGACCCATAAGCAACCACCTTCCCATTTTGCATCAAAACACACCAAAGACCAACCTTAGAGGCATCATAATACACCTCAAAGCCACTAGAATCGTCGGGAATAGTCAGAATTAGTGCAGAAGTCAACCAATCCTTTAACTTTTGGAAGCTTCAATCACACTCTTCAGTCCAATCAAATCTCACTGCCTTCTTCGTCAATTGGGTAAGCGGCAAAGCAATACGAGAGAAATTCTCCACAAATCGGCGATAATATTCAGCCATACCCAAGAAACTACGAACCTCCGTTACCGTCGTCAGTCGACTCTAATTGATCACAACTTCAATCTTCTTTGGGTCTACCGAGACACCTCCATTGGACATGACGTGGCCTAAAAATATAACTTGCCCTAGTCAAAACTCGCACTTCTTCAACTTTGCAAATAACTTATGTTCCCTAAGGGTTCGGAGCACGGTCCTCAAATGCTTCTCGTGCTTTACATAACTCTTTGAACAAATTAGGATGTTATCAATGAAAATCACAACAAATTTATCCAAATAAGGCTGAAAGACCCGATTCATCAAATCCATAAATATAATAGGAGTATTCGTCAATTCGAACGGCATAACAAGAAATTCATAATGACCATATCTACTCCAAAATGCCATTTTTCCCACACCCTCTTGCTTGATTTGAAGCTGATGGTATTTTGATTGAAGATCAATCTTTGAGAACACACGGGCTCCCTGCAATTATCAAAGAGATCATCAATTCGTGGCAAAGGGTACTTATTTTTTATCGTGATTTTTTTCAATTCATGATAGTCCACGCATAGCAACATAGTCCCACCCTTCCACACAAATAGGATTGGAGCACCCTAAGGCGATACACTAGGTCTAATAAAATCCAAATCCAACAAGTCTTGCAATTGTTACTTCAATTCCTTCAACTCAACAGGAGCCACATAGTAGGGTGTCTTTGAAATACGTGTCGATCCAGGCATGAGATCAATTCTAAACTTGATCTCCCGATGTGGAGATAGAGCAAACAATTTATCTGAAAATACATCCTCAAACATGCACACCACTGAAATCTCCTTCGTTGATAACTCATGGCTCTCTACTACACTTGTATAAGTCAAATAAACTTCACATCTACTTCTTAACAAATGACGAGCTTACAGGGCCGAAATAAAACTAGACGACTCTACCCGTCGAATTCCTTGAATGTAAAAGAGCTAACATTTCGAAATTACAAAATCTACTCTCTTATGGAAACAATCAATATTCACATGATACCTCGAAAACCAATACATGCCAAAAATTATGTCGAAATCATGCGTTTCCAATAAAATCAAATAAGTAGTTAAAGATAACCTATTAACCTCAACCACACATCCAGGGTATGAAACATCCGTAACAATGGAAGATTTCATAGGCGTTGAAATAACTAAAGAATAATCAAGGATTATAGGAGAGGATGCAAAATGACAAGCAAATCGAGGTGAAATGAATGAATGGGTGGATCCATAATCAAAAAGTATAATAGCAGAAGTGCCACAAATGGGAAAAATACCTTCTACTACACTATTGGACGCCTTTACGGCACTTGCAGTCATTGCGAATGCCTTCCTATGAACAGTAAACTTAGAGGTGAGGGCTTTCTTCTGATGGGGACAATCTTTAATCTTATGCCCTGACTGCCCACAATTGAAACACACACCTAATGCCTTATAGTAAGGCCTACCACCATGAAATTTTTTGCAATGCTGGCAAGAACTGGTTGGAGTTTGCTTAGCTGGTGCAGCTGGATTGGTCTTCTTTCCATGATCTGCTTGCTTCACCCTCTTAGGCGGTCTCCCCGAACCCACACTAGAGCCTGCACCGATGCCACTTCTGCTCGACATCCTCTTCTTGAAGAATTCTTCTTTTTCAAACTCTTTCTCATAGTTCGAAGTATGATCCAAAACCTTCCCATAGGTGGTAAACTTCAGGGTCACAAACTGTTTGCGGATGTTATCTCTTAAGTCTTGCAAAAACTTCCTTGCTTTTCTTTCTTCATCTTCCACCATATAAGGAAGGTACCAGGATAACCTTGAAAACTTTATATCGTACTCGGCCATCATCCGACTACAGTCTGGCTATCTTGCCTTAAACGAATGAACTCCTCATTTTGCTCGCAGAGGCTAGATAAAAAATACTTCTCCATAAACACTTCTTCAAACATGGGCCAGGTAATTTTATTCTTTGGCACTCCCATGGCCTTCTTCTTCATCTCCCACCAATGGTGTACTTTTCCCTCCAAATGGTAAGAAGTAAACAACACTCTGTCCTCCTTGGGATAATGGATGACTGCAAACACCTTCTTCAACTGTTAATGTGACAGAACCGGTCTTTATCCTCTAAAGACCTCTATTAATAATCCTACAAAACTAATACTACAATTTTAAACACATTTAACTTTGTAGAAAATCAGGCAGAGTTTTCTCTAAAAATAGGCTAAAGACCATACAAATAACCTGCGTAAATAATCCTCAAAATATAATCCACTACACATCCACAAACACATTTACAAGATTGACAAATGCCATATCATCCATGGCTCCAACATGATACTCCTAATTACTGTATTAAATCTAAGAGAGATGTCATCTAAGACCAAAATAAAAATCCAAAATCAATTGACAATATGGATGAAACTATAACCATACGTCAACCTGCAGAAGCAAAAATAATATTTCCATCACAGCATAAAACACACTTCATTATTATAGTATACAATGTTCATTCAAAATACTAACTATATACATTCTCAAATCCTCAATGCTTTTAAAATCTTCAAGGTCTTCAGGCCCATCAAGCTTTCTTCCTTCTAGCTAATCTTATCTTCAGTCCTTATCGAATTTCAGCTTATCTGGAGGAGAAAAATAGAAGAGTGGGCCGAAGCCCAACAAGGTACCATAAAACATGCAAATGTGAAATCAATTGTACAGAACAGAACATAAATGCAGTATGGCAGAAGTTATGGAAATTATCAAAGAACAGAAACGCATACAAAACCACGAGAAAAATGTAAATCGATATAAACATGTATTAGAAAATCATAAATCAGAATCAGAATTTGCTTGTTCTTTGAATTTCAACTTCACTATTTGAAGGACCTAAACTAATAGACCCTACTAGTCAACGGGGCAAATAATCGAGGATAGATTGTATTTTGCATACAATCAAAGGACAGAAATAGAACAATAATATCCCTTCTCTAGCGGGATAAGACACGAAAATACCTCCTGAAGGCAGGTTAGACTTACATTTCTATCCTTCATATTTTAACGCCCCGAGGAAGAGTGGACCACATATCACTCTATGGACGGAGTTATCCTTGATTACCACCGTAACACTCTAATGCATGTAAGAGAACCTTATCTGACTGTATGATAGTTTTAGGTCCTATTTCTTATTGATTTAATTGAACAAAAAATATTCTCGTTCTTATCTCTTAACTCTTAACTCATTATGCCTCGAAGGCCAGTAAAACTTATACAGGTAAACTTCAGATAGATTCAGAACTTTCTTAATAATTTTACAGTATAATTTCATGTAAAATTTTCAAATAAACATTAACATTTTACAAAATCACATTTACATCTCAAGATTCAAGAAACTTAAACACTAAATCCCTAATTTTTGTTCTAGGGTTTCATGCAAAGCTTTTGGACATAAATCGTACACTGAATGCATGTTTAATCATGAAATCGAAGCCATAAATCATGATACATATGGGTAAGCATGAAATTTAATCCAATAATTATGAGAAACATGTAACATTCGGAACAAAACTTAGGGAATGATGAATTTAGAGCATAAATACCAAAATGGAGATATTAAAAAGCGATAAAAATAAAAAACAACGTTGGAGGTACACTTACTTTAACCTGATCTATCATTTTTCCTACTTTGATTGGATTGAAAATGGTGGAGATTCCCTTTTCTTTCCTCTTTTCTTCCCTTCTCCTTCACTGCCCTTCTGCTCGTCTTCCCTCTCTCTCATCCCATTCTCCTCTTTTATAAACGAAGATCGAAGTCGGTGGAAGCTTCTAAATCGTGCTCGAGCGCCAAGGAACAATAACGAGTCACACTCGAGCGCTCATCGAGCATCCTTCGGGTGCGACATTCTACTAAATGATTCGGGTGGTGCCTTGGGGCATTGCTCAGGCATGCCTATTCTGCTAAATACACCCGAGTGGCACCTCGGGCATAGCTCGGGCACCGAGCCCTTGATCCCTATTTTTGCTTCCGAATCAAATTTTTCTTAATTTTTCCTTCATTTATATACCTTTAATTTAATTATATTCACTTAATTGACATGATTTACTATATTTTGAGATTCCAGACCTCACAACTCTCCCCCACTTATAGAAATTTCATTCTCAAAATTTTTCCTAATTGGAGGAAATTTTCCTAGCGTCCCCAAGTCATTTCCTCAATCAAACAATTTATCCTAGAAAACCTTAAGTATTCAAATTGTCTTAATCTTTATTATCTAATGTGTCCTATTTAAAGTTTGAATCCACTAAATCTGAAGCTAAACTCAATTCATTAACTATTTTTCTTACTTGGTTCTAAACCTTAAACGGGCATAAGTTCTTACTTCCCTTTAAGCTAAGCTTCGAGTTTGAGCATTCCTTCTGAACATTAACTTAGACCTTAAAATATAGGGTTTCAACACCTTCCTGCAGTGCAACTCTTATCAATCTTCTGACTCTAAATAGACAGATTACAATACACCACCACAACTCCACCACAACTAACTCAACCTAATACCCAAACTCTTTTATCAAGCTTTGCAAAAATTCTGTCACAACCTCGATTCACAATGAGACTTTCAATACATAATACTTTACATTCTCATCATCTTGATGGCATGTCACTAAACCACATTTCTATGAAATACATATTCCCACAAACCCTCAAACTATATTAAGGTTAGAAACTACAATTATACAGCCATTAAGGATTTGATATAGTTTTAGATCGTTACCCAAAATCTCAAGACGCCGTCACTATGCAACCTAAAGATATCCTTGGCATACTAATGAGCCAACTAATTAAACCTGAACACTTCTTCCATAACTATGATGAGTGGCTCATCCTTCGTCCTAAAACAAAACCATAAGGACTTCTTATTTTAAAATTTCATAGCTCTAGTACTTCAAATACGTTTCTGTTTCCCAACTTAGGAGTACGATATTTCATTACCTCAAGCATTCGAACCTACCCATAATCTCTCCAACAGAGACTTCCAATTGGCAATTCGACCTATGGAGGAGTAACTATAACTTTACTGTAATACCCCAGTATTTCAACTCGGATTATTAAATAAATTTAATAATAATAAAT